>JAASFF010000060.1:0-191023 GCA_013365195.1 Cercospora citrullina | reverse complement strand
TTTCATCGTCAATGAGGCGGCAATTGGTGAATGGCGGAAATGAGGGCCGAAGTTCCAGCACCAGCGGACCGTAGTGCGTTGGTACGTGATGTTCGCAGTGGTATTGGTCTGTACGGGCCGAGTGGTGACATCGTGCTGCCGACGTCGTCGCTGGCAGTCGGTTGACGCTGCCACTCTCACCACTTCCGGTTACGTGAGACGTTGCCAAGCCAAGACCGTCGGCTTACGGCTCCGAGCCCTACACTAGTGGAGAAACATCGGAGCGGCAGCAGGTTGAGCTAACAACCGCACGCTTCTTGGCCGCAATGCTTTGACATGCTTCTCCAACGCGAGAATGACGATGAGAAAGCTACACTAGCCCTCAATGTGGCGGAGCAAGCGAACCTGCCATTACTTGAGAGAAGTCGGCACTGCAAACTGCAAACTCGAACATCGGAGAGATGTCTACCAACGGAGCCGCGCATGCATGCGTTGCGCTTCCAACCAGGTATACCGCACGTCCAAGAATCTCTGATTCTAGAGATTCCTCGCTTGTCACCTCGAGAATGCATAGTCACAAGCTGTGGCATATCCAGGTCGAGAGCGGGTGGAGGGAGTATTTCATGGCGCAAGAACCCGCATCCCATCGAGACTTGTGGTAGAAACGGGGTAAGAGCAGACACTGAAGAATGCTACCATCTACAGATCCGAGCGCTCTTCAGACGCGCAGTCGAAACGGCGATCAAGAGGAGAGAGAACCTCGATATCAAGGCACCCATGCCCGGTGAGAATGTGTGGTAGGGACGGCGATCGAGGACACGGAACAGCCTTGCCAAGTGTCAAGTCACATCGACAAGGAGGTGTTGCCGACCTACCACCATGACGGTCTTTACCTGCCTTGTCCTGGCTGTCCCTTCGCATTGTCAACGCTCCCAACCTTGCAATCAACGGAATATCTCTACGGCAGAGGTGCCGCAGCTACACAACTACGGAAACTGTATTCTGGCACTGAATGCCAGCGTTACGTCCATCACGTTGCAAGCTATTTCTTCTTCGAAGACGAAGACGAGGCGACGTGTGCACCTTGGTGGGGTCCGTACTACCTGCAAGGAGAAGGGATGGATTTGCTCGCGGAGACTGTCGCTGATGGAACTGTGGGTGTGTTGGGCATGCAACCTAAGGATGCCTTCATACCAGTCTGGCGTCTTCCAGCGGATTGATACCAGGCCAGTGGCATGTTCTTGCATCGAATTTACACTCCGCTCAACGCCTTGTCATGGGGCTGGACATTGCATTGTCACAACAAGGATATCGCATAGATGATTCAGATGGGCAATCTTCGAGACAATAAGCGTGACCTCGACAAACTGTACAGGGACAAGTTGAAGATGTACACGAGACAAGTGAAGAGCAGAGAGAAGACGAGACAGAAGATAGCTCAGCAGAAAGAGGCCGAACAGAAGGATTGAAGGCTAGCTCGGTTGACTAGCGTTTCTTCTACAGCTAAGACTTCGAGTGTATCGTCCCTATGTCCTTGGAGGCGCGATGTTATAGTGATGTCCTTCACGACGTAGCATGTCTGTAGTGCACTTCACCGCCATTGCAACTCTAAAAGCCTCAAACATGTCAGAACCTTCAGCACAATCGAGTTTGTGCCAGTGATTATATCGGACCATAAAGCCAAAATACATCCCATCTTGATGTTCAACGAGGCCAGGGCAGTCTGCTTCACCTGCCGCCGTGCTCTTCCCATCGTGACGGACGGTCAAGCTGGGCGTGCCCCATCTTCATCGCCAATGAAGCCAGGTCAGTCTGCTTCACCTGTCGCCGTGCTCTTCCCATCGTGACGGACGGGCAAGCTGGGCGTACCCCATATTCATCGCCAATCAAGCCAGGTCAGTCTGCTTCACCTGTTGCCGTGCTCTTCCTATCGTGGCGGACGTGCGACAAGTTGGTGTTTTCCGACGAGTCGGCGAGTGACACACGGACAGGTTGGCGGCGCTATTCGTGGTCGCGAGTTGACCATCCGGATCTGCGTAAGAGATACATTTGCCCCATCCTTAAGTATAATATTATCTAGAACATCTGTCGATTCCTCATTTCCACAGGCAAGAATACCAGCACCAACGCGCTCACCCATACACCACCGGCACCCAGCCACAAGATGCCGGAGCTCTCTGTCGCCAGATAGTGTTGACCCGCGAAAGGCGCCACAATGCCAGCAATTCTGCCAAGACACGAGAGCATACCGCTCGCGGACCCTCGATATGCCGTGTCGAACAGCTCAGGCGCTGAGGCGTAAAGGACGGCGTTGAAGAACTGCACGAAAAGGTCAGTATTAGATGATCGAGTCTATTAACCAGAAAAGAAACGTACCGTTTGCATGATGTACTGAAACGCGTTCAGTCCGACCTGTGATTTTTATCAGTAGCTGGAACTTGAGGCAGACGGAGTACCAGGAACTCACGTAGCCGGCAGTTGTATAAACTTGGGTGTACATCGCCATCGCCAACCCTTGTAGGATGGCTGAAATCACGAGCGACCACTTCCTCCCGATCAGTGGTAGCTGCACGGAGAACAACCCCATGATGGCACCAAGAATACCTGCGATTTGAATCAGTATCATAGATCTTGAGGCAGGTACGACGATCGCACCTGCCTAAAGTGAATTTTTTCCCCTATTACTAACCTGGTGTATAGATCGCAATGTAGTGAACGTACGTTTCCGTCACACTTCCGTCAGTTGAAACCTCATTGCGAAGCAGGATAATGGGCAAAAATTGGCCCGCCAAGTTAAAGGACCAATAATCGCCCATGTAGGCGATGGCCAGCAGCAGGAAGATGAAAGTCTGCAGTCTGTTCGTGAAGAGGGCCTTCAGATTGTCGAAGGAGCGCACGAAGCTCTTCATGACCTTCTTCGTCGTCTGTTTCGTGTTCAGTGGACCCTCGGTTGGAGCTGGATCTCTCGAGTCAATGGTGGTGGTCTCGTCGATGGCACGGAACATATCTACAGTCAACGTTGGCGGAGGAGCTCTGTTGAACTTGGCGATCTTGTGCAGAACCTCGATAGCCTTCTCTTCGTGACCTTTGCTGAGCAAGAACTTCGGTGTTTCGTGGAAGCGAAAGACGAAGAATCGGAGGAAGAAAATGGCCAAAGTCATGCAGCCAAGGATGATAACCAGGTATCGCCAGCCCATGTTGCTACCAACAGTGCAGCAGGTAGAGCTGTTTCTGGGCTCGCCATCCGCAAGCGCAGTGCACGAAGGAAGGTCGACATTGCAACGCCATGCGGGCTTCGCAGCTGTTCCGTAGGCGATGACGGAAGCGATGACAACACCGACCGGCTGCCACAAGGACAGAAGCGTGACAAAGTTGCGGCGATTCTGTGGGAGATATTCCAGAGCAATGGTCGCATCGATGGGTATGTTGCCACCCAGGCCGATCGAGGCCAGGAAGTAAATGCCACAAAATGCATCGTAGTTGAACCGAGGAGCAGCCTGGACGACAGTCAGTAATGCTCTGCAAGAACAGTTTCTACATGAGATTTTGCGGCAAACGCACCAACAGCAGCCCAAATATACTTGTGATCAGGCACGTCAGATTGAATGCCCACTTCCTGCCAATGACATCTACAGCTAGACCCCAAGTGAATGCGCCGACTGCGAGTCCAGCATTAGCTAAGCTGTAAAGCTTGCCGGTGTTGTTGTCAGGCACGCCGAATTCCTGGTAGATGGCTGTCGCAATCAAGCCCACGCCTTGCGACCAGGCGAGATCGAGGAAGTAGCCGAAACCGCACAGGAACCAAATGCATATCTGATATCTCCCAAGCCCGAAGTTGTCGATTTCGGCATTGATCAAAGCGGCCTTTTTCTCGAAAGCGGTCAGAGGCGCGTGGGCGTTCCCGCTCAGGATATCTCGAAGGGAGATCTGGGTCGTGGTCGGGTTCTCGATGCCTTGGAGTGTCGCCTGGACATGTTGCGTCGCGTTCTCGGTCTGGGCGCGTTTCTCGTTCGATTCTGCGTCTGAGACTCGGTCGCTCCCCTCGCCGGAGTATGGAGGAGGCGCCGTTGTTATGTGACCTTTTCCTTGATCCATGATGTCATGAAGTTGGATTGTGGCACGCGATCAAGCCTCCGAGGCCTTGTGAATTTATGGACAACCGTGGTCGCACAAACGGCACGTGTGGTGAAGACAGGAGCGAAAGGTGAATGGGAGAAGAAGGAAATACACCGGTGAACGGGACGAAAGTCGCATCTGGGTGAGTGGGTACCATGGTGAGCTCTTTAAGCTCGCGTGGCAAGATCTGAGGACGTGCAGCTGAAGATACGCGAGAAGCATGCTCTGGGCCACTCTGCCTCTCACTGGCGGGGAACGGAGTCTCCAAGCCAAACCAATGCCGCGTGCCCACTAGCACAAAGGCTAAGTGAACGAGATTTTGTGTGTAAGGATGGGGTCAATCCCTGGGCTTTGTTCATTGGATGCTGCAGGCGGTCATTGATCCGAGAGCTGCATTCCTGTCAGCTGGAAGAGCTAACGGCGTTTGCGGTGCGCAATGATGGCAGAGCGTGTCATGTACTATGCGCCAATGTTGGTAGCGAATTGCCAGACTTCCGCTATCTTGTGCTGCCATCGGGTGGCCACTGGGCGGCTTAGAAGTCGAACATCCTTATTATGCAAGGAATCGGCGGCGAGGGAAAAAGACAGTTCGCAATGAAGTTCTCGGTAGCATCTGGGTTTACCAGAGGAATGTGTCGCTTCATCCGGTGTGCCGGATTGAAGTCCAACAATGCCAAGACTGCTGTTGCTCCGAGCCCCTCGCGCCTGCAAACCTTCTCAAAGCCACAACAACATCACGCATCGCTGTCTCCCACATCCATCTGCGCGACATGGCCGATGCCTCATCACAGAAACTGGAATTTGAAGCCATTTCACGAATAGTGGACACAGTACGGACAGCAGCACTGAGATGCTGATGGAGAAGATGCAACAGACCTGTCTTATGCTGGTCTACAGCTATTCTGGAGCTCGCCGCCTCATGCAGCATGCAGCATATCCATACCTTACAACTTGGCCGCTTCGGGTTCCTCCTTATCAAGGTAGAACCTCACAGTGTTGTGCCACATTTGGTCGAAGCCATTCTCGCCATCTTCTTTATGAGCAAGACCCAACAGCTTCTCAGCCGGAAGCGCCTGCACCTCGGCAGGTCCGAGCTGTTCAAGGCCGCGCGAGCCCACTCGCTGTATGAAGCGCTCATTCGGCCTCCAGATTTTGCCTGGTCGCTCGCCATGGCAGTAGTCGATGATGAGACGACGCCAGGCTGACACGCCTTCGCGAATTTCTCCAGGCAATTGCTCCTCGTAAGGGCCAAAAAGCGAGACCACATCCCACGTATGGCTAGCGCATTGGTTATGTGGCAGTGGCCCGGGCCAGGGATTGGGAATGTCGAATAACACCATGTAGCTCTCGGTCGGCGATTCTCTCGCGCCATTGAGCATGCTGACCGCCGGTGCATAGAATCCTGCATCAGTGACCACCTGCCCGATCTTCAGCAAGGCGTCCTCATCGGAGTCGGTGGCACTGATGCCGTAAATATTCAGCATGTCTTCAGGGTGCTTCAACTGCTTCTTGCAAGTTGACTCAAAAGAAGCCGCCCTCTTCTGGCGATCCTTCGCGTGCTCCACAAGGTATGAGATGGAGCCATCGTAAGTACAAGAGCTGATGATTTGCGATTTGAGCCAAGAATTCGGCTTCAAGGTGTTCGCGTGGCGCATTGTTGCCCAGTCCTTGTCGGGGACCAGTTCTGTTCCTGAGCAGAAAGATCCATGAAGTGCTAAATCACGAATAGATTCCACAGGCACATCCAGAAGCTCACGGGCGACATCTTGTGCAGGGTGCTCTTGTGCATCGATGCCAAGACTTTTGGCCTGAGAACTGTAAGTTTCTTCCTTCCTCGCGAGACGACAAAGAAGGAGCAGGCACGCGGGAATGAAATCGCCAAATGTGACTTACCATCTTACAGAACTCGACATGGTGCTCTTCTGGACTTTGCACTGAGATTATGCTGCCGGATCCCGACAGAACGACCGATTGACGAAAAAGCGGCTCTTTTCTAGGATTGCTATTGTGGAGCTCCAGGCTTGCAGCACCAGCAGATTGTCCCATCGCTGTAATGTTCTCCGGATCACCTCCAAAACCCACGATGAACTCTTGAATCCATTCGAAGGCCACCAGCTGGTCGTACAGTCCATTGTTGGGCGGCAGCAGTTCTTCCGCTTCTGGAGAGTGCAAGAAACCTAACGGACCGAGTCTGTAATTGATGGACACAAACAACAACGACTTTTGCGACGCATGCGCGTCTGCGCAGAGTTTTGTGGGATCATAATAATACCGCTCACCAGAAGCAACCGCAAGAGCTCCGCCGTGGATGAATGCCAGGACTGGGATCTTTGACTTCGACTGCAGCTGCGACTCAGGCACTGTCAAAGTCACGCGAAGGCAGTCTTCTGATTGTGTCTGAGTTCTGCTAGGCTGCTCGGGAAGCTGGTTCCATCTGAGGTCTGTCTCGATGCAATCAAGTCGCTGGATACTGGAAGGTCCCCATTGAGATGCATCAAAGCAAGTGTCGCCATTCTTCCATGGGACCTCCATCAGAATATGTGCCCGAGCGAAGCGTCGTGAAATAGCAGCATATGGGATCGACCGGAATTGCACCAGTCCGCCTTCGACCTGTTGGCCCAGGATCGGACCCAGGTCCGGGTGTACGTGCCGATACATATCTCGTCACGAAGATCCAGATAGGCTGATGAAGATGTCGGCTGTCAGCTTCATAATGAGTGCCTTCTGAGATTCTGGAGGAACAGCTGAGCTCACATGAAGACTCCACTCCTCCATCGATTGAAGCGGGCGCAGTGTGGCAGTCTTGGCTCCTGCTGTGCAGCGTCGCTTGCTACTCGTTTGCATAAGCGACCCACGCATGCTGTCACGAGGCATGACGATTGTCTTGCGCACGACAATCTGATGCGGTCTTGTTGCTGCTAATCGGGGCCGATTCTGTGCAGCACATTCTGCCTTCCACTGCCAAATTTGGAACCAATCGTCGCAGGCTGTGGGAGGTACTGATGCAACTGAGCTTCTATACTACCTACATCGACATGCAGTCCGGATCTCTTGCCCAGGACCTGGCTCGGTGGTAACAGAGCACAATTCCGACGAATGCATGGACACACCACGGTCACGAAAGTGGGATTTGGAAGGGCGACGAAACGACGATCATGAGTGCATCTTGTCATATACACGAGTGTATTGAAGGGAGTCTTTTCTGGCAAACAGCATCTGCTGCCAATGATTAGCAGCGTTTCGGAGAGCATGATCATAAATTGGGCGCCGTTCAGAGTCGCCTTGCTCATGCGTCCAAGCGAGGCGATGAGTACCATCTCGCACAACAAGGGCCTCCCGCCACAACTCCTGCATCCTTTGGCCTGGCTATGGGAGACTTATGAGCATACATAGAGTGCGAAGGTGCGCTCAGCTGCTTGTGACGGCCTTGGTGGAGTTATATGACTTTCGCACTCGCTGCTCCACAGCGAAAGCGGACACGATTTTGTGCCAACAGATCGTTCGCTTACCATGACCGACCCTCTATCTATCTCTGTGGCGGCTCTAGCGTGCGTTGGTGCCGCTGCTACACTGACCAAGACAATACACAAGCTCATTCTGTTACAAAACGCCCCACAAGAGATTTCAGAGCTAGCAAAGGAAATCAAGACGATCAAGACGCACCTTGAGGGCTTCCATGAGGTGGTTAAAGAGCGCAGTAACGCGCAAACCACCATTGCCGCAGCTTTACCGATCGACAAATGCATCAACGACGCACAAGAGAAGACTACTCAGATCAACACTTTCCTGGAGACTAGCTTGTTGAAAGAGACCTCTTTAGCAACAAAGAAGCTAAAGAAATCAGCCTGGCTTAAGTGGCAGTCTGAACTCCGTCGCCTGAAACAAGAGCTGCGAGGTATGTGAGCATACACCGGCGTCGCGCACGTGAACGCAGATTTGCAGCCAGTCCGTTGCTGACCTTGGCATCAACAGACATCAGAGTCGAGCTTGGAATCAACATCAACTTATTCAACGCGTATGTCATTCACAGTGTCGCCAACAACCCAACGCACTTGTAGTGTGCGAAGTCTGACCTCATTGCAACAGGATCTCCGTTCGTCGCAATGAAGTTCTTATTGAGAAGCTTGCCATCGATGACCATGACATGCACGCCAAACACAACAAAGACCTCAAAGCTCTTCATGAAGAGCTTGCACAGCAACGGCCAGCGCTAGCTGCAGAATTAGCACTGCAGCTGTCAGATTTCAAAGGCGCATTTCAAGTATCGTTACTAGAAACGATGATGGCCTCAACGAGTCGTCGAGAGTCCGGAGCTTCAGATGGCCTGCCCTCCGATGGCGACTCAGTTGCTGGCTCTGCAAGTCGAAGCTCTTCAAACGCCTCCACTCTCGTTCCATTCAACGATCCATCGGGCGACTTGATTCTTTTCGGCCGAAGGCATTCAGAAACGTCTTTTGCGCAACAACCGGAGGCAGTACTCCATGCACGCGAGTTCCGGGCGCGAAGCTGGTCTACCGGCAATGCTCATTTTCCTGATGATCACCTTGACCACGTATCGACCTCCGCGAATGCGCCAATCCGGCGTTCCGACCACGATTTATATGGTACGGGACATTCGTCAAAACAGCCAACTGTTGCCATACAACTCATGCAGCGCTTGTCGGGCTGCAAGCCACTCTGCCCTTGTCAGTGCCATCATGCTTTCAAATTGAGAACCCCCGACGCGCTACGCAATGTCACGGGCCAGGTTTTGGTTGACTATTCGGGTATGGGCTACAACGTCACATGCAACGAACATGCCTGTGCGAAGCGGCAGAAGGCCGCCTTGAGAATCCAATACCACTTTCCCATGTGGTCCTACATTCAAGGAGTGCTTACTCTCGTGTCGAGGATTAATGGCGCGCGTGGACCTGAGAAAATTCTCAGACTGTCAAGGTTACGTCCCGGACTGCACGAAGTGTTCATTCAAGTTCAGAGTATGTTCCATCGATCTTGCTCGCATTATTTCTCGGGAGATCAAATTGCTGACTCGCGCAATCACAGGTGGCGACAATGGACGTCTTCGACAAATGTTTGAGAATGGAGAAGCTTCTCCATACGATGCTACTGATACCGGCTGGACATTACTGCATTACGCACTGATGGCGCGACAATTGCATACTGCCAAATTCTTGACAGATGCTGGTGCCGACCCATATGCTAACTCCCTGCGAAATGAGACACCTTACTCCATAGCTTGGAACCGCCTCTTGGCAGGTGGCCTTGATCGCGAGTCTGAGCTTGCCCTTCGTTCCATTTTCAATGACACCAAACAGCTGGACTCCCGGCGGTTCACCATGCTTCACAAGATTGTGCTCGGATTGATCGGAAGGGACTTGCGCGAAGAACTAGAAGGCTCAACAGCCAGCGTCAATGTAAGAGATGGCACTGGTTACACACCTTTGGCATGGGCAGCTGCACGAGGCGACAAAGATTCGGTCGAGACTCTTCTTCAGTACGGAGCATCAGTGACGATGACCAACAACGTACACCATCAACCCATTCATCTGGCAGCCCAGACTGGCAATGTCGAGACAGTGCGAATACTGATACAAAATGGCTCAGACATCAATGCCCGAGCGCAGGACACCCAAATGTCGCCACTACACGAAGGCGTCGGGACGAAGGACGATCGGCAACACGTTCAAGGGCTCATTGATCTCGGCGCTGAAGTGGAAGGTCTCGACTTTTGCGGATGGACGCCTCTGCATTGGTGCTGCTGGCGAGGATATCTCCAAAACTTGACAGCCCTTCTAGATTCAGGTGCCAATGTGCATGCTCGGACCAACGACGGCAACGCACCACTCATGCTCGCCGTGGCGAACAATAGTGTCAACTGCATCCCGGCTCTACTAGCAGCTGGCGCAGAAACAAAAGTGATCAAGAACAATGGCTGGAGCCTTCTGCATTATGCTGCAGTTGGAGGCAAAGTCGAAACATTACGAGCTTTGGCCAAGGCAGATTTGTCGAGGTGCGACTTGTACAATCAGTGCACAGTCGATACGAAGCAATCGGTCCATGACATGTTCTCGAATAGGCTGGCAGCTCTGGAGCACCAACCAGATGAACTCCGTGAGATTCAAGACGGCTGGGACGTTCTCGTCGAACGAGTCAATTCGAGTTTTGCTACCAGTCGGCGAACGAGTACCTCTTCAATGACGAGTGCGAGCGATAATGAGTTTGTGGATGCGCATAGTGACTTGGCCGACCTTGTTCTGGATGAAGGGGAACAGTGACGACTGGTATTCAAACTTCGGGACATCGAAATCTCATTTCGTCCATCTATTGAGTTTGTACTGATACTCAGTGTCGAGATCACTAGATGCTTAGAATCCACTGTGCCCGGACTCAATCTACCTCGTCGCAACATTCGCAATATGATTTGCCGCCGCAGTAGCATACTTCGACACAACATTTGAATGCACTGCACCATCATATGGCTCGATGTTTTCCGCGCAAACACGATCACCGCGATCGCACCACTGCAGCAAACGGCTCGAGTACCGACTCAACTCTGGAAGGCTGAAGTCTGTGCGGCCGAGAATTCCTTCGCCATCGGTTGCAGTGCCGCGATTGTAGGCTTGGTTGGCGGCTTGGGTTGGGTCGCCGAAGAGGGCAACGCCGCGGACTGTGGACACCACAATGTGAGCAAGAAAAGTGAGGACCAGAGCATCGGAAGGCTTACTGTTTCCGCGTAAATTCTCCTTCAATGGTGGGTTTCCAAATCCACTTCCAGCAAGACCCGTCGAGCACGCATTTGCACCTTGGCTGTATCCGAGAAGGACAATTCTCTCATTTGGGCATTGATTCACTCTCGCTTCGATCAATCTCTGGACTTCTCGAATACCCTCTCGTACCGAGAAAGGATAAGCGGGGGCACCAAAGTCGATGATATTGGCTGGGTACACAACACTGGTGAACACCGAGCCTGGGATTCTTTGTCCGATGAGCTGAACGACTTGAGAAAGACGGCCAGGACCTTGGGGTTCTCCGGATCCACGAGCGACGATCATATAGACGCCTGAGGCGCATGAGCTTTGGCGCTTGGAGATATCGAATCCTGCGAGAACTTCTTCGGCAGTGAGCTCGGTGGCTGAGGTGATGGGTGTGAGATCTTCTTGGGAGATTGGCGCTGGTGCGAAGGGAGCTGTGTCGACTGGGCTGAAACCAGCTTCGACGATCTTGTGCGCATCGGAGGCAGTTGGGAGGGCGTGAACGACTGCCGCGAGGGCGGCGCTCAGGTAGAGGGTGGAGCGGACCATTGTGGTTGCTGTACAGGCAAAGATCCAAGTGAACTGACTGGCACGGTACGATGGGAACACGTCTGAATTTGAAACACGACTCCTACCCTTTATATGTGCCCTCAGCAAGCCCTCAGCAGGCGCACGAAGCTATGTTAGTCGCTGCATAGCGTCTTGACTGCTTCAAAGATTCATGCCCTGCAGTCTTTCAGCACGCGGGCATTCGCAAATTCGCGTTCCCCTCCTCGCAGGCGTTCGCCTAAGTAGGCTGAAACAGGCAGGTGAGCTGGTTTTAGCTGACTTAGTGCATCAGTATAGCTCTTGGACAGTCATGCTGTGGTCCAACGACGTTTCAGAAATTCGAACGCGTGGGCGACGATCTGTGAAGATCTTGCGGGGCGAAGTTTAGGTCACGGAAAATAGGAAGTCTTGGGTGCATCGGGCCAAGAGCGCGGTTGTGGCAGATCTTGGGAAATAGAGTTTTGGTAGCTCGGAGAAACATTCGATGCTGTCGCTGGTATGCGATTAGTTTGAGGTTGGATGTCCTTGGCTGTTGTGATAATTTTACTTGTTTGTTCAATTCACTTCATTTCACTTCACTTTTGTTTCAGCGCACTGGGCAGCTTGCCAAGAAGATTTTGAGTCGACAACCGCGTTCTGGGCTATGTCACATTTTCGCTGAGAATGAAATATCAGTGCTCAAAATGGCTACTCAAGTTCAAAGAGTGCCTTGTCGTCAGCGACCTGTTTTGCGTTCTGTAGTGTGACAATGTGCATGTCACAGGCTGCCTTGCTTACAAAGTTGCCGTAGAACTAATGCTTAACCAGCGTAAAGGACAAAACTCGCCGTTGAAACATTGCACCCGTCCTGGCCCATTCAGCCGAGTTCACTTTCTGTGGCATCGGAGAAAGTATCTCCATCTTCAGGCTGGTGCCGATATCGATGAAATTGGACACCCCCTCCGCTTCAGGGTCGAAATCATCTGACAGGTGATTGAAAATCCAAGAATGCGCAGTTAGTGTCCCTGCGTCTACCTGTTGAGCTCTGACACGCATCTGAAAGCGCTGGAAATCTTTGCCATACTGGTCAAGCTCGAGTGCCGCGCAGAGCAAGTCAGCCACTTCGTTGACACGTTTGTGGTGGGGCTCGAGGCGTCCTTCACCGTTTAATGGACTGTTCAATGCCTCCAAGATCTCGTAACGCAACAGAAGTCGAATCAAGATGTCCTCGGGGGTCATTGTATAGTCCGCCTCTAGTCCATGTTGATCGGAAGTTGCACGCATATCTGGCAATCCAAGCAGAGCGGACACCTTATCTCGAGGGTCGAGACATCGTCGATCTTTTGTAGATATAAGATCGTTTCTGATCACTTTGTTGGCAAGAGGACGGTCTTTCCCTGCTTGTGCAGCGAGCTTCATCACCCACCAGTCCCATAGCAGGTTGTGAAGATTCAGGTTCATTCCTATATGGACGGAGCCGTCTTCTCTGAGCTGATGTAAAGCGTCATCAAGGATCGCAAGTTCTTCCATTAAACAGCCACTATTCGCTGTTTTGAAAAAGAGCTTTCGACCCGGAGTTGCTACCAACAATTCCTGATATGTCCACATCCTCTGGAAGTAGTCATGATGGGTCAAACAGGCTACGTCGTCCAGGAGGTCATCTGTCCTTCGATATCCGCATAAGGGGCGAACTTTCTCCACTTCTTCCATCGACACTGTTGTGAGACGATCTCCAGGCTCAAATGACGGGTACCCTACGAGCTTGACCAACGCCCTCGCTACCGAGAGAGCCCTCTCTATCGATGGAGTCACATCTCCAAGCCAGGCAGTGACTTGACTGGCACGCTCGTAGATGCTCCACATGATGTTGACTTGGGCCGACTTCTCTTCTGTATTCGCCTGATCAATACAAACGGCATCGATCCACAGAAATGTATACATGTCCGGGCGAATATGGACTGCCGTGATGTAACACACAAAAAATCGCAATAAATTCTCGGCCACACCGATGTTTTGGTCGTCGACTTGAATATGCCCCGCCGGAGTTGGATCTCCCCAGCAGTATGACAAAGCGGAATATTCGATCCCCTCGTTCGGGCAATGGACAAGCTCGCACTTTATGTCGTCTGGCTGACTATCGGGCAGAACCCGGAGCAGTCGTATTGTATTCGGCTCGAGAGGTCTGTACTTGTACGGTGGCCGCATAGTGAAGGAGGAAGCAGTAAGTAGTCGTACAAGATCCAACACAAGTCGGTGGCAATTTGCAAAGCTGTAGTGAATGTGCTGCAAACTAGAGAAGAGTTTTGTGCACTGCCAACGTACAGCCAAAGTAAAGTCCAGCAAGGCTGAGTCGATTGTTACACGGCCGCGGGGTCACGCATATACTGCGCCACCTCTCACGAGATTTGCTGGCCAGAAGATCCCAGGAGATACGCTCCGAGTCAGAAGCTGGAAGACAAAGAGCGAACGCAAGCGCCTGCTGACCTGGTGTCGTCTTCTGAGAGGGTTGCAGGGGTAGCTGAGAAGCGGGAAGGTAATTCGTGGTCAATGGGCTTTGAATCGTTCATTCAGGAGTATTGACGAGTGGTCTGCACTATCGACGACGACCTGGCATGCGAAAGAAGTCGCTGCAAAGCACGAAGTGCTGCACTCCTAATTTGAATTCAGCAATCATATTCCGCAATACTCCCGCAAAAAGTAAGTATTGGATCACGCTCCCACAAATTTCATCTCACCACAAACCCACAAATACCCTTTCCCTCAAGCACACAACAAATCCCACTTCATCGCCACCAACACCCAACACTCCACCCCCAACGACCTCTCCCCCTCCCCATGACCACTCTTCCCCACCTCCTTCTCCCAAACCCCATCAAAACCCCTCTCCCAACTCTGCGCATCCCCCCTCTGCCCCACAGCCATATCCAAAATCCTCTCCATCTCCCCCCTCAACCTCCCCAATTCCTCTTTCCCCTTAACCTCAATCCTCCTCTCCGAAATCCTAATCTTGCCCACTTCAAACCCCGCCTTCTCCGCCATATCTCTAATATCCTGTTCCGTAGAAATATAACCTTCATCGAAAGACGAAGTAGAGTTTCGGCGGCTAGAAGTCGAAAGGATAGAAGAGAGAATTGAAGCGAGAGGGTTATGTTTCGTGATTGTTATTACGGCGATGCCTTTGGGGATGAGGGAGTAGAAGATTTGTTTCAAGAGAGGCAGGGTGTGGGTGTGGTGGTAGATGTTTATGTGGGCGAAGGCGTGGGTGAGGGAGTCGTCGGGAAGGCTTTCGGACTCAGAGAGGAGGGTGATGTTGGCGATTTTGGCGAGGGTAGGGTCGAGGGTTTTGGGCGGGAAGGGTTGTTGGGTTGGAGAAGTGGGCGAACTTGCGACGTTGGATGGGCTGGACGGTATGGAGATGCATTTTGGGAGGTCGTGGGAGGAGTCTTTGAGCCAGGAAAGTAGCGTTTCGGCCATTTCGATGTCGGAGACGGATATCTTGGACGAGCCATTGAGATTGAGCTTCGGGAAGTGCTCTTGCCAGACAGATTGATAGAAGGCCTGGCGAGCAGGCGCGAGCGCATTGGTTATGGATTCTGGAGTTGAGGCCATTGTAAAGTGTCTCTTTTGTTCTTTCCCTTCGTGCTGGTATACGTAAAGTCGGTGATGTTACATGCTTAGAGATGACCAAATTGTGCCACCAGACGACCCAGAGGTGTTTGTCCTTGCTTTGTGTTTCAGTGTGAAAGCAGTCAGTCAAGATGACAGCATAGCGCAATGTCCGGGATCCATAATCTTTATCAAGCTCAAGCTTGGGCTTGTGCCTCACTGACCCCTCACGACGTGCATGGTGGTCAGCGGGGAACCAGGGTCTCGCCCGCAGTACAGTAATGCGTGGAATGAAGTCCGCTTTTTGGACCTAAACCTTGCAGATGCGCTGAGATTGCAAGTCCCAAGGTAGAATTCATCAGCTTTCGAAGCTTTCCATTTGCTGAATATCCGTATAAACAGCCGGGAAGGGTGGCGGCACCCTTCATAAAAAAAAGTCGCAGGTGTACAGTACTGCACCCATGCCGAACGAAGAGAAACAACATCCAGACGCCCCGCTATGCCTTTGCCGAAATGCCCATATGCTACCGTGAATCGCAAATCTATGTCTCCACATCTGTCGACTGTTAGTCTTCGACTTCTAGTGCTCACGGCAATGCTCCTCCTCAGGCTTCTTGATACACATCTTCCTTGGGATCGCCGGGATCTCCCAATCCACCTCTTCCATGATGGCATACGCCTCAAACGGTGCTCCAAGAGGCTTCTGCATTTTCTTCTTCGTCTTGGTGACTTTGTCAAACTGCTCGACTTCCTGCCAAAATTGCGGCTCGAAACCTTGAACGGACGCCCAGCCTCGGACTAGTGCTCGCCAGTAGCAGGCCTCGGCGGCCGGAGTAAGGTACCTCTCGCGGAAAGTACGCTTTGCGTTGTCCGCGATTGTTTGCGGGCTGTTGCTGAAAGAAGATGGATGCAGAAGTCGTCTCATCTTTTTGTTGAGGTCGCTGTAATCCCTCTCCACGTGGACGTAGTTCTGTTCCGGGCCATGGCTAATCAATAGATGGTGATACAATTCGACCCAGTCGAGGTCGTGCGAAAGCAAAACTGAATGACAGTTGAGCAAGAACTTGAGCCGGCCCGAGTATGAATTGCCTTCTGTTTGTGCCAGAAATTGGTATGCACAATGGTCTTGCATGGTTAGGAGATTCTCCTCGATGTCGGCCGGATTGTCCCAGTGCAGGGCTTTGACGTCTGCCCATGGCTGCCCTTCAGAATGGTCCACCAGTCCTTGTCGGACTTCTTTGGATCCTACGTCGAGTGAACCTCGCCAAACGACTTTTGGTATCTTGTTCTCGAAGAGACTCTCCGTGCGCTCGAGCACACTCTGCAACTCCTGATACGATCGCAGGCCAACGTCCGGCCAGCCCCAAAGACCAAAGTCAGGCATCAGCCAAAGCGAAGGCTGATCTTTCTTTCTCGTGTATGCCCATGTTGTCTGGTTGCCGGGATGCTCGAAGTCGAGAGCAAAGTCATGGACCACGAAGGTAAATTGGATATTCGGCAGCTTGGCCGGAGAAGCAGAAACTGCGCGATGGAGCGCGTGGAGCGTCGCCAGCGCACGAGGTCGCGTGTTCCCGTCTGTGATGCCGCGTGGGTCGACTATGTAGAGCTGATTGTCGTAGATTTGCGCCCTGACAATGCCATCCTCTTTCCAATTGGCTTTGGTCTCCTCTTCAGTGATCTTCCCAGCCACTTCTTTTCTGTATTCCACCGCGCGATCAATCTCTTTGAACAGATCTGGAAAAGCCGCGCCGCATTGTTCCTCCGTCAAGGCATAGTTGCGCCCGTGCTCTTTTTAGTCGTAGGTCCAGGACTGATGCGCATTTTGAGGAGGAGGCGCAGGCTGCGGTTTCGTCAAAGTCGGCTCGTCTTTGTGCGTTTGCTGGCTCTGGATGTACTCGGCGGCGGAGTCGATGTAGGTCTGTGCGAATTCGGGCGTTCCTTTCGTCGTCGTCCAAAGAATCAGTGCAGCGCTGATCAGCAAGAGCAGGGTGGCCCACAGGGCTATCGTGCGCATGTTGGCGACTGCGAAGTCGAAGAGAATTGCTGCAGATTAGCGAGATAGCGGATCGCCGTCATGCTGTGCTGATGGAAAACAGAGACATGAGAGCAAACCAAAAAGTGTCGTCTTACTCGTGCTTCATGATGGCGAGGGCTCCCTACATCATGTCAAACACTTGCCTTATCATCGCCAGTCTTTTACGAGCCAGCCCGGTTTTCGCGCGCTCCCCTGGCAGGATGATGTCGCCATCTCGCCTGCGCCGACAATTCTCCAGCTGACGCGGCGACATTGTGCTGCAAATACAAACACGTCGCTATTGCAGATTCGAGGCTGTGAGACGAAATGGAAAAATACCAGAGTAGCGGCACCGCTCATTATATGCCAGGTTCCTTGGCTGAGATTATGCTTTCTTGGGTTGCGGCTCAAACGGGTCGATGGTCGTACCAAAGTGCATGGCGGAGCTAACATTAAGCTTCGTTTAATGAGTAGGTAAGACAAGCTGAAGGGAAGACGAGCATCCGAACTAGACTCGTCGACCAAGGCGTGCTGTAAGCGTTCGTTTGGATGATGGATGCAGGCAGCGAGGTTGTACTGTACCTCACAGGACTACTCAGTAGACAGACACAAGTCATGCACGTCAGTAGCTTCGGAGACCGTTCCGGCTGGACCCTCCGCCATGCGAGTGAAGACGCATCATGATCGAGCTCTATCTCCCTCCTGGACAAGTATTTCCTCCAAGATGGCAATGCTTATACATTAATCAAATCCGATGCATCCGAGCCTACAGCTAACCATTTTGGCGCCTTCACAATTTCAAGCGAAAGAGCAGCACTCCACAGCCGTGGAATAGAAAACCTTCGGATCGGGATCACAAAACTCGCCACACGCGGGGTTCTCCGCTCAGAAGCATGTGGCATCATGTGGCATCAGTATGCGATTGTCTTGAAAGCTCTCCAACACAACTAGAACTGGGTCTCGAGACTCGAAAACATGCAGTTTTCGTACAGAACGGGACATTGATTAGGACTACACAATGCCATCAATACCCTTTCCAGACCAATTTTCGATACCAACCTTTCATTAACATCGCGAACACACGTTCACCTGCGTCTTTAGCAGTTCGATCTTTAGATCATATTCCTCTGCCATTGTCATATATCCCGCCACCCAAACAAGTCTGTCAAAAATGATATCGCTCTCCACACCCCCTTTTTTCAAACCCACTACTCCGCCTTCCTACCCGTCACAACCCAAAAGACCCAATACTTCCCCTCCTCCGCCTCCATATCTCTCACAGCCTGCTCCCGAAACTCCTTGATTTCCTGCTCACTATACCCCTCACCCGCCAACGTCCTCGGAATGACATGCCACACCAAACCCTTCATCTCCTTAACCACGAAATCACCCCAAGCCTGCCAAACCGGATCCTTCTGCCAGGAACCGCCATGCGGCCATTTGTATTTCTTGACTTCAATATCTTGGAATCCGGCCTCGGAAAGCCATTGAGGGAGAGAGCGAGCGCAGGTCCAGTCCATTCCGCGTTTGGAACCGACGGATCTGGCGGCTGTGAGCCATTTCCATGAATCAGAAATCGGAGTGTCTGGAGTGGAAGAGAGGGAGTTATACCAGGTCCAATCAATGTCATGGAGTTCGATGCGGCCGCCAGGTTTGAGCAGCGTGTGCACGCGGGACACGTATTGTGGCCAGTTTGTCATGCCGCAAACGAGGAGGCGAGAGAAAATGAGGTCGAAGTGAGTGGATGAGTCAAGGACTGGTTTCGAGGAAGTATCCTGTGTGAGCCATTGATCTGGTGAGTTCGTGGTGGCATTACCCTTGAGGAATTGGACGTTAGGTGGATGGCTGCGGATGTGGACTGGTACGTCGGAGATGTCGAGGCCGTAGACTTGGGCATTGTGGAAGCGGTTGCCGATGAAGTCGGTCACGATTCCTGTTCCGCAGCCTATGTCGAGCATCTTGGCATTCTCAATGTCGGTTGGAATGGGGCTGTGGATGATGTTGTTCTTCATGATCGCTTGTAGGTGAGCGGCTTGTTCTTCGAGGCGTTTGTGCTCGACTTCATCGTTTGGGAGGACGTATGCCGCATCTTTGTTGGTGTGGTACCTGGGAATGTTGGTGATGTAGGCATCTGTCTCGCCATGTTGCTGAGTTGCTGCCATATCTTCAGAGCTGCAGAGTTGTCAGCTCACTTTCGATCAGATTTTCGGTTTATTTTTTATGATGCCGTATCCGCGAGTTGCTCTGAGGAGCTGAGCTGCTTAAGTAGATGTGCTTGCGTAGGTTATCAGCTGTTGGACCTTCAAGGACTCGAGGTGAAGTCTCGTAGCTATCTCGGACATGACACTGGAATAGAGTTCTCGACGTGATACCCCTCCCGGAAGACCTTTCCACTTGGCTACTGTACGCGGGGACAACGGGCGTAAACGTGCGTATGGTAGTCATCCACGCCCTATAATGCTTGGCCTGCTGCTTGATGAATTGAGACATTGTGCGTTGCTGACGTGATCTTGATACGATGGTCCTTCTCCCCAATCATGAAGAAGACACCCCTCTTGGACCGTGCTTGGGGCGGCTCGCGATATCCCGTCAACCACCAGAGTTCAACAATCGTCCAGGAGACCATGCTGGAGCAGGTCGAGGCAGTAGTGCTCGGCAATTGGAGAGCTTCTCAGCGATGGAAGCTGGGATTTGCACACCGACTGACTTTTACCTGAATGTGAGCTTGCCTTACAGCATTCTCACAGTACAGCGACTTGGCACCTTGCGTTTGAGCCATGGCGAGTGTGGCCAAGGCAGTACGGACCAGATTCTGCAGCGATGGATCTGGCAGAAGACATGTGTCTGGCGGTCAGCGTCCAGAGATGCCGTCGAAGATCACTAAATGCAAGCTGTCCTTCACTGACGTAGCTGGTCAAGTGTCTAGCGCAGGACTTGCCACATACCTACCCTCTGTCTAGCGCAGACAGCTATGGCGTTCTGGCGCGAGGTGAAGGAGACGGAGTCAGTAACAGCTGAAGTCAACGGACCACAGGACCTGCTCCTTGGCATGCGTCCATTCTGTCTTGGTGGCGCACTGCACATTCCTGTCTGGGTCCGCTGGAAGGATGCCGTCCAACCAGGTGTGTACATATGTAGATGCGTCTCTCCCCAGAGCATCCGCAGTGATGGCCGTCCATTCACCGCCACGGCAGAAGAGCTTCATGTTGTCGGTGACGTGCCCTTGCATTGTTGCTCTCCACTGTAGCGGCGTCTCCAGTTTCAGAGGTGCATCTCTGGACCGGGGAGTTTGCAGAAACGCGCCATGGCAGGCAGGGTGGGTGGGATGGAGGGGCGCTAATGCAGGCAGCTCCGTGAATGATGGCGCACGATCACCTCGTGAGACGTCAAGGCTGTGCAGTGGGTGTGTCACATGGAAGTGCTGGTGAACTGGTGTGGTGAAGATAGTCAGTATGGCATGAATGTCACGCCTTATCTTGGGGATGCCCGTCGCCGCCGCGGAGCACGATGACGACGAGGTTCCCCGATCCTAGTCTGCTGTGCTGGGAGTATGTTGTCGTGGGAAAGCTGTCGTGGAGAGTGCTGGAAGATCGACAACGGCCAAGACGCAGCATGAAGCACCTCGTATCTTGACCCTCGCACGCAACCACTGACCGAACTTGACTATTTCACCGTCCCCCGCACACTCTGACATGTGGACAATATTCCAAGACGATTTGTGAGGCGCGGCTGAGAGGTGATCGTGTGTCTTAGTTCGGCTGTATCACGGGGCGTGAGAGATGCCTGCTTGTGTCCGATGACAACCCATTCCTGCTACCACGCCGTCGCCGCGAAACCACGCCGGACATTCACCAGCACATATAGCAGCTTTATTCACTACACCTTCTCCGTCCGTTGTCATTTGCCTGTGCCGGACGTGTGGAGGACATAAATATATACAAGCAACGGACGATGCTAAAGATCGAGGAATCTCTGCTACCGCTGCCACCTTCGAGTCGCTCCTAAACGCCCACCATGCCCAAGTCGGTGGCCTCCCACGCCTCCTCGAACCGCGAGGATGACGACGATGATGACTATGAGATCGACGAGCAGCAGGCTGAAGCCATCCGAAACGCGTACCGAAATGCCTTCTCCAACCAACAGCAGCAACAGCATCATTACAACATGTCCGCTGCTCCCCAATCTCACACCTCCCCGACCGCCACTCGCCGTCTTGCCTCCCACCAACCCTCCGACACCGACATACGTCACCGACATCGCAGCGTCCAAGGCGGCGGAGGCACCACCGAGTCCAGCGCCCTCCTCGCTCCCGAAAATCCCGCCTTCTCTCGACGAGACTACCGCACCGTTTCGGCTCCCAGCACTCCTCGCTATGGCTTCGCTCGAGCCCACAGCTACGTGCACTCCGCCCGAGGGAGCCGTCGAGGATCTTTCGCCCGCGGGCTCATGAAAGCTATCAACCCTTCCACATACAGAGGGGAAGAGGACAACGATACCCGTCGAGGTCCTACCAGCTCGAAATTGAGGCAGAAACTGTACTGGGATGACCGAGTGTGGTACGACCAGTTTACTTCGACCGACTGGGTGCATGATAGTATTGCAGATGCATATCGTGTGAAAGAGTTGCGTTCACGGAAAGACTTTCGAGGGCGAGTTTGGGCTTTCTTCGATGGGGGTATTGGATGGGTGTTGGTATTTATTATCGGATGCATGACAGCGGCATTTGCATACTTGATCGATATCACTGAAGCGACTATCTTCGACTACAAGAATGGGTACTGCGGAACGCATTGGTGGTATAGCAAGAGGATGTGCTGTACCGGAGCCAGCGAGTGTGAGAGTTGGATGAGGTGGTCGGGGTCGAATAATACCACTGCCCAGGATCAGGCGGCGCTGTGGAAGGACTATGGGGCGTTTGTGCTTTGGTGCGTGAGTTTGGCTCTGATCGGGTGTCTGATTACGTTGCAGACCAAGACGACAATCTCAAGTGCAATCAGCTTGAGTACGTTGGATGAGAATTTGGCGGCGGATCATCATGATCCTACCAAGTCTGGCACTGAGGGAGGGACCAAGAGTGGATATGTGAGCGGCTATGTGAGTCCGACACAGAGATTCCAGGAGGCGGCGAGGAGGCCTCCGGTCACATATTATCCAGCTGCGGGAAGTGGTGTGGCTGAGGTTCGGGTGATTCTTTCGGGGTTCGTCTTGCACGGATATCTGGGTGTAAGGACGCTGATGTGCAAGGCGATCGGCATCGTGTTGAGTGTCGGCTCAGGCATGTCAGTGGGAAAGGAAGGCCCTTACGTGCATATTGCCACGTGTATTGGCAACATTATCACTCGATTCTCCTCCAAGTACCATGACAACGACGCGAAACGAAGGGAGATCCTGTCCGCTTCTGCGGCCGCCGGTGTGGCCGTTGCTTTCGGAGCGCCAATTGGAGGTGTACTGTTCAGTTTGGAGGAGGTCAGTTATTACTTTCCTCCCAAGACGCTCTTCCGGACATTCTTCTGCTGCATCGCTGCAGCTCTCTCGCTCAAGGCACTCAATCCGTACGGAACGAACAAGATCGTGCTCTTCGAGGTGCGATATCTGACAGATTGGAACTCATTTGAGTTGATCGTCTTCGCTTGTTTGGGAGTGCTTGGCGGCGTGCTCGGAGCGTTGTTCATTAAAGCTTCCAGACTTTGGGCAAAGACATTCAGGAAGCTGAGTTTCATCAAGTCTTACCCAATGCTCGAAGTCTTCCTCGTGGCGCTGGTCACGGGTTTGGTTAGCTTCTGGAACCGCTTCCTGAGACTGCCTGTGGCAGAGCTCCTGTTTGAGCTCTCTGCGCCTTGCAGCAGCTTCTCGAACTCTGGATCTGCTCTTTGTCCTACAGAAGAACAGATTCCATCAACGATCAAGTATCTACTGGTGGCTTTCATCCTGAAGGCGGTCTTGACAACAGTCACGTTTGGCATCAAAGTGCCTGCTGGAATCTATGTGCCATCCATGGTGGTTGGTGGTCTGGCGGGACGTATCGTGGGACACATTGTCCAGCTGGTCGTGCTGAAGCATCCCGACCTGGCTGTGTTCTCGAATTGTCATATTGACGGCAATCCAGAGGAGTGTGTCGTTCCTGGCGTTTATGCTCTGGTCGCGGCAGGAGCTACGATGTGCGGTGTCACTCGTCTGTCTGTGACGCTTGCCGTCATCCTCTTCGAGCTCACAGGCAGCTTGGAGCACGTTCTACCATTCTCGATGGGCGTTCTGATAGCCAAGTGGACTGCTGATGCTCTCGAGCCGTTGAGCGTGTACGACCTGCTGACAGACATGAATGCTTATCCCTACCTCGATCACAAGGTTCGACCTGTATTCAGCACTGATCTCGGCGACATCACACCGGAGCCGATGCCGAACCGTTACATCGACATCTCGAACTCGCCATTTGTGCCAGCAAAGCAGCTCCGCTTCAAGCTAGAGTACTTACACATGGCTGGAGAGCTTGATGGTGGTCTGCCCATACTCAAGAATGGTGTCCTAGCAGGTTTGATTCCGGGCCCGGATCTCGAGTTCGCACTCGACCGCATTCCTGACGAAGAAGAGGCCATGTGTCGCATGGACGCTCACGATCAGGCTGTGCAGGGCAGCGCGCGACCTTCCACCGGCGTTTCGGCAGAGGAGAACGATTCGGACACAGCGCGAGAGGACAATGCCGGAGACGCGGAACAAGCACGTCAACGTCCCGCCAGCACGATCGGCGAAGACAGCGATCCGACTGACTTGACTCCGTACATCGACCCGGCCCCCGTCGCGTTGGATATCACAAGTCCAATGGATTTGGTATTCGAGTGCTTCGCGAAGATGGGCCTGAGATACATCTGCGTCTTGCACGAGGGCAAGTATGCAGGCATGGTGCATAAGAAGGCATTTGTCAGATATGTCAAGGCGGTGCAGGACGAGGATCGCTTTGGAGTACCAGCCGAGTGAGGGAGGCGTGGAATCAAAAGCTACGAAAGTCATGAACGGGCGTTGATTGTGCATTTCAGGGGACTGAGACTGGGAAATCATTTTGATGTGTGCGTTCGAGCGAAGACTTTCGGAACAGATATGTATAGGGCCACTTCGGCTTGCATGGTTCGCATGCTCGACGCGTTCCTGGAGAGGGAGGCGCGAGCTTTCCGGCGTTATGTGGGATCTCGGATCAAGATAGTCGATGAATGACGCGGAATGGCGCGTGCTGGTCACGTCTTTTATGGTTTTTATGCTTATTGCCTCGCGTGTTGGTGAAGTGTAACAACGGTAGGGCTGGGCGGTGTTGAGGCAGCAGGAAGCTTATGACGACGACTCCGCCGCATCGAAGCTCCTTCGCAGTAGCCAGAGCGGCCTCTATCCTGATTTCAGCTTCCAAGTATGACAACGACATGTCCTGGTGAATGAGACCAGTGCAGCTGATGTGGTGAAAAGTGTGTCGGGTGGCCATTTCACCGACGGTTTGACGCACGCCGCAGCTCACCTCCACAATCGGCCCTGGTGGTGGCACTTTCTTCCTCCTCCGGCGACACAGACATTCCCGTTCCCCGCGACCTGGACTTAATTGAATCGATACACCCACCGCGCTCCTTATTCCACATGGCGCCGACGTGACGACTGCACTCCGCAATCAAGTCCCTGTAACAGGATCCTCCGTTGTCGCCGACCGAAGTGACTGCAGCGGCCCGCAAAGAAGCAGCCAGCATTTTGCCAAACAGCTTTCATCATCGCCGCGCTGTTGCGCTGACTGACTAACCGCACTGTCTTTTCCCGTCGCCCTCGTGAAGCACTTGTCTGCTTCACCACAACCCACCCTGGCTTCGTCGCAGAAAAAGCGCAAGCTCGCTCCCTTCGCCGCTGCCAGGCCGACGACTGTCTCTTCCTCCAACGACGATCGCTCTTCGTCACCTGCCCGTTCGCCCACTGCCGACGCCGTTGAGCAACAACACCAACCTCAGACTCTGCATACAGGCACTTCTGGCCTTTTCGAACAACTCGACGTCCGATCTTCACTCCCGCGATTTATCCCTCCGCATTTGCACGACGAAGTTCTACCGAGTCGCGAACAGCCGCCACTGGAAGGAGGACCTTCTTCGCCGTCTTCACTTGGGGAAAGAGCGAGCAGTCCCAGTGCTGCTCTTGCTGAGGTCACGATTGGAGGTGCGGCGGATGAGAGAATGGAGGAGAGGGCGGTGGTGAGTCCTGGGCGGACGATTGGCGGGGGCAGGTCTATGAGTCCGGCGAAGCGAAGTGCTGAAGAGATGGAGGGTGCGAAGAAGCAGACAACCTCCAGTGCTGCTGTCACTGCGGCGGATGCGGCACCTGCTTCGGCCAACGCTGCGCCTCCGCCGCCTGGGAGTTTCCCGAAGGAGGGTGACCAGACGGAGCAAGCATCGGATTTTGATGTTGCTATGACGGAGATGCAAGAGAGCAGTGCAGAGAAAGCGCAGGGCACAAATGGGTCGACGCCTGCAGAGGAAGAAGAGCTGCCACCATATTCGAAAGAAGACAAGGGCGTGCATGCAAAGAAGACAGATGCATATACGACGGAGCAGATCACGCAGCAGGTGAATCATGTCAGGACTCTGGCAGCACGGGCGCCTGCGGAGGGTGATGTGGGCGTTTGCATATCTAACAGGTGGCTCGCCCGAGTCTTGTCCCGGACTGCAGAAGGCCTTCAGGAGGACTTTCCCAAAGAAGCTCGAGAAGGACCAGTTGGACCTCTCGACAATTCGGATATCGTTTCCAACGGCGCATTTGACGAACCCCATCTGCATGACGCGCATGGAAAGCACTTCATTCCACTGAGACCCGGCCTCAGACCTGATGACGAGTTTACAATACTGCCTGCATCTGCCTATGGAGACATCACTGCTAATTACGGGTCGACCTCTGGCCAAATAGCAATCTACAGATACGCACACAACACTGCAGATGCAGACGCGGCGGGCGAAAACGTTCAATACGAGCTTTATCCTCCGATCGTCACCGTTCGCAAGGTGCAACAGCCTGACGCGGAAGAACAGGAGAAGCCAAAGCAAAAGCCTGGTGCGACTGCCACGGAAGCGCTCAAAGCCCGACGGGAAGGCAGGGAAAAATTTGGCCAGAAACACGAAACCGACGCTCTGCGCATTGTCAGCTCACGGTCCGAGAAGTATAAGGGCTTCTTGACGAGAGCGAAAAACGCTGCAGGCATTCCCATATCGACGAAGGTGAAAGTGTGGCGTTTGAAGGATCCTGCACAAGTAGCTGTCGATCAGCCTAATACCACATCTTCCGGAGCCATGGCCATCACTCCTCCTGCCTCACGCTCTGCTTCTCCAGCAAAATCTGAGTTGCCGAAGCTCGTGCTTCCACCTGAAGAATTCAAGAAAATGGAGGTTGGCACCGAGCTTGAACAGGTACCTCTCGCGGATCAGACGCACAACGACAATTTCAATGGCAGATCGACCATGAACACCGCAGGTTTCTTCGAAGATGCAACAATGCTCCTTGAGGAGCAGATTGGAGGTCCTGCGGGCGGCGAGTTCCAATCAGACTCCAAGAAGGGCGTTCTAAGCGTGGTCAACAAAAACCTCGGCTCGAAAGCAACAACGGCCAACAACTCCAGAGCGAGTAGCCCTGCGCCTGGAGGCATGATGACCCGGGGGCGAGCGCTGAAAAATGGAAAGACGCGTGGCACTGTTGGGCTTCAAAATCTGGGCAACACTTGCTACATGAACTCGGCACTGCAGTGCATAAGAAGTGTCGAAGAGCTCGCCATTTACTTCATGCTAAAGAGCTACAAGCCGGAAATCAACAATGATAATCCACTGGGCTATCATGGCGCCATGGCCAATGCGTATCACACCGTAATCCAGGGCATTTATGGCAACAACACCGGCGGATCATTCTCACCTAGGGAGTTCAAGAATACACTCGGTCGGCATCAGCCCATGTTCTCGGGATATGGGCAACAAGACTCGCAAGAATTTCTCAGTTTTCTGGTTGACGCCATCCACGAGGATTTGAACCGCATCCACAAGAAGCCATATGTGGAGAACCCGGACTCCGAAGACAGCAAAGTTCATGATCCTGCGTACATCCACGAGTTGGGAGAGCAGTACCGAACGAACCACAAGAAGCGGAATGATTCCATCGCCATGGACTTGTTCAGTGGATTCTACAAGAACAAAATGGAGTGCCCCGAATGTGATAAAGTCAGCATCACATTCGATCCATACTCATTGGTGACCGTGCAGCTGCCAATGGAGATCGCCTTCCAGCATGATATCACCTACATTCCTCTTCACGGTAGACCTGTCCTACATCACGTCGATATTGACAAGAATGCTTCCATCAAGACTCTCAAGGAGTCATTAGCGAAGAAGCACCCTGGTGCGGATGCGAATCGCATGTGGATGGCCGAAATCTACCAGCATAAGATTTACAAGATCTTCGACGACGGCAGCAGCTTATCCGAACACAGCATTACCGGCAATGACCACATCTTTGTCTACGAGCTTGAGCAGGTGCCGAAGAACCCCGTAAGGAAGTCCTATCATTATGGGAACGCAGTCAACGCGGTGCCTGCTGATGGCATGGATGCCGCTCAAGCCGAGGTGTTCTCTGTCCCGGTCTTCCAGCGAACGCCCGACAGGAGTCTCACGTCGTACTCGCTCGCAAATTATCCGCTCTACATCACGGTCTCACGCGAGGAGGCAAAGGACTACGACATCGTCTTGAAAAAGGTGCTCGCTGCGGTTGCCAATACGACCAGCCGACCAATTCTCAAGGAATTTGAGGAAGATCCTGGCGCGAACCGTGTCGAAGAAATTGAGGACGAGGATCAGGACCAGAACGGCTCAGAGGAATCAGTGGGTGTTAGTGACCATTCTGCACAATCTGAGGAAGGCTACGTCAAGGTGTCGCTCGATCAGCATAACCACGATGCCACGATGACGAATGGGACAACCGTGGACGAGACCGATGAAGCGAGTGAAGTCTACATTCCGACAAACTACATGGATCCGAATTACTATGTATCACCCGCGCTGCGACACCAACTTTTCGACCTCAAATTCGGACAAGGCAAAGGTGGCATGCACTGCTCTGACGGGATGCAAAGTGGTGTGAAAGAAGACACTATTCGCCCTATGTTCTCACGTGTCAAGCGATCTTCTAGGAGATCTTCGATGCATTCATCGAGCTCGTCAGCAGAGTCTACGCCAGGTACACCATCCACCGATGGCCAAGCGGATGAAGAGAGCGTTGCAGTCAGCAATGGTTTCGAAGGCGATGAGCCAGACATCACTCTAGGTGATGCCGACGCTGCTACTCCGCTTTCCGAGTCTGTCATCGAGGATAGTAGCGACGATGAAACAGCCGGAGGTGACATCATCATGGAGCCGAGCGAAGTCACGGCCACATCACGCAAAGGCCGACGGAAGAAGAACCGAGGCAAGAAGCAGAAAGGCAAGAAGCGTGGCGCCAACCAGAACGGAGTCGGCACGACAAGCAAGAAAGGCAAGCCCCGAGCTGGTCTTCCAGCGATCAGCAATGGTAGTAGCGGGCTGTTTGGCAGCAAGCAGGCTGATGACGATG
Source organism: Cercospora citrullina (assembly GCA_013365195.1). NCBI lineage: Eukaryota > Fungi > Ascomycota > Dothideomycetes > Mycosphaerellales > Mycosphaerellaceae > Cercospora > Cercospora citrullina. Next base: position 162,430 of record JAASFF010000060.1, on the reverse strand, counting down.
ACAACCGGTACTACATCCGTCTCGGCGAAGGTATTGTGCTGGACTGGAAGGCTGAAGGTTTCGACAGCTTGTATGGCGGAAATGCAGATGTTGAGAATGACTTGCGAGGCCATGCAACTTGCGATGACAATGGGCGACGCGGTATCAAAGTCTTCGAAGATCCTGAGCAGGACGCAAAGAAGGCCAAGCGCGAGCTGCGAAAGAAGAAGGGCGTCCTGCTGGATGACTGTTTTGATGTGACAAGTCGGCCTGAGGTTCTTTCGGAAGACAACGCCTGGTATTGCAATAGATGCAAGGAACTCCGGCGAGCCACGAAGACACTGGAGATCTGGACTTTACCCGACATCCTGGTGGTACATCTGAAGCGATTTGGTGGCAATCGGTCCTTCAGGGACAAGATTGACCTCTTTGTCGATTACCCCATCACTGGTCTTGATATGAATGACAGAGTCGGTCGCAAGGAGGATGGCAAGGATTACACTTATGACCTCTTTGCTGTGGACAACCACTACGGAGGTCTTGGTGGCGGTCACTACACTGCCATGGCAAAGAACTTCTACGATGGCGAGTGGTATGACTACAATGACTCCATGACCAGCAAGATTGGCAGTGAAGATCGTGTCCACTCCGCAGCTGCTTACCTGCTCTTCTATCGCCGACGCTCCGATCAGCCTCTTGGACCTGAATACCTTCAGAACCTCGTCAACGATTATCGCAATCCTGCTGCGCCCGCCGAGGAAGCAGAAGACGAGGAATCGGGGGAAGGCAAGCTCGGCGGCCGAACTCTCTCTGGCTCGGGGTCGTCGAGCGGCTTGGCCGGAGCAGGAGCCGGCGCGAACAAGAACAGCAACAGCCAGAGGGGACCACTAAGCGCCGATGGTGGGATTGGAGCCGCAGCAGAGGGGCGTCTGATAACGAGGACAACGGCGACGAATAGTAATGCGGCCACGACTGCTTCTGGATTCACCCTCAGCCGCGACGCCGGATGGAACTTTGATGCCGTTGACGGCGACGACGGCGCTGATGCAGATGCCGCTGACAGCTTCCTCCAGAGCGTTGGCGCTGCCAGTGACGGCGGCGACAGTATCTCTGGGCAGGTTGGCGAGCATGATGAGGACTCGGGCATGGATATGGATGTCGGGCAAACCACGTTGCAGAGCCTTGCAGCTGGTGAAGAGGACCTTTACGGATCTTCCGGTGACGCGGGCAGAAATACTCCTGCCCGCGATGTGCACTTTGATGCGACCCATGGAATTCCACTGACTGATGACGACATGGGTGATGATGACACGATGGCAGATGAGATCCATCTCGAATCTGATGATGGCATGGAAATGGAGGAGATGGGGCGGGGAACGACGAAGGGCACTTCGAAACATCACGAAACGCCGGACTTGTACGATTAGGGATCGCGGCTGGCGGATGGTGTGGTTTCTGCGGAGGAACGTGATGACCTTGCTGCGCTGTTTGGGAATGACCTTGCGGCTGAGCTGATGAGATATGGTGAAGTTGATGTGCAGGAGCGAGATGAGGGCAGAGATCGGGAGCGCAAGATACATTTTGGTCCGCCGAGACGCGTGGACAGTGCGCGTGAGGAGGGGCTTTACAGCTAGAGAGAGGGGCATAGTTTTTGCCTGTCTTCATCGATTCGATACCATGTATAGTCGATGAGAAATGTTAGCACTTTTGCTCAATTGGTGTTGGCGAATCAAGGAGAATTCTTGAGGTGTGTTTGCATTTCTGAGTGATACGGAATGGTATGGTGCCTGGAGAAAGTGAAGCGTTCAGGTCTAGATGAAGAGCGGGCTTTGATAAGGTATAATCGTCCAGAATCTAAATCCCTCTTAGTCCCTATTTGCAGCGCCGCGGGGTTGTGCATGCTCTCTCGTTTGGGCCCATACTATGTCGAATTTTCACCCTCTCCCTAGGGCTCGTGCTATACTATATATCTAGCATAACCTAGTCCTAGATAAATATCGAGATTTACTAGTAAGAGCACCCCGGTGTACCGGAGATAAAGTTATCGCTACCTAGTATGTCTAACTACGGCTTTTAATGCCGAAAGCTATACTAGCCTAGTTTTAGAACTAGTATATAAAAGTTATTTTACTTTTATATAACTCTAGATTTAAATTCGAAACCTCTATGTAGAAATGGATAGCTACAAGAGTGTGAACACAGGTCTATGGGTTCGAAGTTCGACCCTGCCTCCTTCTTAGTTGCACTCTACCTTTCCCGGGTAATTGAGACTTTGATTGGATTTTGATGCACTTTGATTCCACTTCTACCTAGCAATCAGCAGTCGCGACAAGATCTGAACCGGAGACAGGTTCGACCAAATCGCGCACTATGATAATAATGATGTCGGAGATTATGAGGGTATTCTGCTGAAGTCCTATACAACGTGATATTCAGCAGGAAGAGCGACACCGCATACTACCACCAAACGTAGTACGCATGTTGCTGGTAATAGATGTTGCACAGGTGGCCTAGAAATTACCTCAGTCCTATCGCTCTTGGCGCCGGCACCCATTGCCGACAACCGATTATTCAGCAAGGCGTGGTGTCTCATACGCATAAAGGCTGATAGCTGGACGACAGGAAATGTTGGGGCTGCCAGTCTGCGAAAGCCCCAGCCGCTAGTCAATAGAGCAACGCATCTTACAGAGAATGTCGCTTCCCGTTCGATATGCTCCACCCATCGGTGCAACATCGTGTCAGCTAATTCATCCTATAGGCGGGTGTGCCAGTTTCGATCGCGACATGCTGCGTTCACCGCGAGACGATTTCAGAGCAATGTCGCCCCCCTGGCGGCAGATTTCAGCTCTTTGAACGGCTCATTAGGACTCAAACCAAATTGGAAGCCAGCTGAACCAATCTCAATCACGACGCCTCCGGAACCGGAGTGGAAATATGGAGGCGGTGCCAATGATAATGGTGTTTCGCTGCGTGCAAAGCACGTGGAAATCGATCCTTTTGCCAAAGGTCGACCAATGTTTCATAACTACTCGCTCCTTATCTCTGACATCGTGCCCCGTCCAATTGGCTTCATTAGCACGTTGTTGAAGGATGGCGAGCCTAATCTGGCCCCATTCAGCTATTTCCAAGTAGTCGATCACGACCCTCCCGTTTTTACTATCGGATTCTCTGGAAGGGGCAGTGCGTCGAAAGACACGTTAAGGAACTTGCAAGAAACCGGAGAGTGCACAATCAACACCGTTTCTGAGCACATGGTCGAGGCTGTAAATGCTGCGTCTGTAGATTCGCCTCGTGGTGTCTCGGAATGGGACCTTTCAGGTCGGCACCAGGCTCCTTCCACGATGGTTAAGCCTTCGCGTGTGCAAGAATCAGCCTTCTCTGTCGAAGGGAAGCTTAGCGAAGTGGTGGATTTCAAGACATCAAGAGATCCAGTCGGTACGCATGGCAAGCTGGCGATCATTGAAGGGGTCAAGGGGTAAACTTCTGGGTCAGAGCTGATGCGATTGATACTAAAGGTAGTCATATTGATCTTGAAGTACTAAGACCAATTGGGCAGCTTGGTGGAATAAGCTATGCTCGAATGTCGGAAACGTTTGAGCTTCCGAGAAGTAGTTGGAAGAAAGATTATGAGGATCATGACACTGGACTACGTAAGACTTTTGGTGATTAAGACAGGACGAAGGACATATAGTTCTACTCCACACAGGTGGCGGAACTGGTTTTGCCGGCATTCCATCACCAGCCTTACATTATTTGGACTCTAGGCCACTACCCAGTGCCCTCTCCATTAGCCTGACTTCAGCCCCCTTCACCGGCACAAAGTCGATAAGGTCATGCTCCCGCGCCGGTTACTGAACCAAGAGCACTGAAAGGTTGTCGGTCAGATCAACTTCACCTGACGAAAGGAGTCGTTTGCGTTGTGCACGTGGTCGACAACTCGCGCGGCAAGACTTTCTGTATCCGCCATGGCCAAAGGTGTGTGCTTCGGGGCTACCGAGGCGCTCATCACAAGTTACAGTCCTAGCGCCTGAGGCTTGGCTACAACCAACACTAGCGTCATACCATTAGGAGCAAGCTGCTGGAAGGAATGCACTATGAAAGCTAATTCTCCGCGGATGTTAACTCGGTGCCGCTACGGATCATCAGATTTACACGCACAATCATGCTGTTCTTAACCCATTCTGTTGAGCGTTGCTTGCCCCAACAAACAAGCCGCTTATATGACACAACGTTGCAAGATCCATCGAAATCATCACCTCACATCATTAGGCGCCCAGCGACAAGCATAAAGTTGAGCTAATTGGAACAGCTTCAGTTTAGGGTCACGCACCTACCATGTCGTGACTTGGAACATTGGACGACTCGGCCGCTCCAGAATCATTGTATCCGCTACCCAGAACTCTCTCCGCAGGCCTTCCCGGAATTCGAAGGTCAAATGTGATTGTGCTGCACTGTGGCTAGCTGAAGCCGTCTCGATCCGGCAAGGTCATGCTTATAGTTTATGCGATTCTTTCAAGACACGAATAAGCGAAATACTGCACCATGGGTTGCAAAGTCAACCGTTCGCTCGGATCGCCGCACGCATGGCACAGCACATTTGCTTTGGGACTTGTCCTGAACCAGAGCTCGCATGGCCTCACACGGCTCACAAACTGCAAGCAGCGAATATAGCGCAAGAATTGAGGGTGTTAGTCTCGCAGCCCACGTTATGAGTGGGTGCCACATGCGAGACGTGCAATACTTCTGACTAGTGGGTGTGGATCTGGACCATGTGCAGGCGGCAGGCCCAGACCAAAATTGCCAGTATGCTCGTTCGCCCACGAGCGCATAAGAAGGTCTCAACCCCTGGTTCTCCGGTGGCCTGCGACTGCGCAACAAGAAGTCGTGAGTAACAATGCAGATACTGGCAACTATCGCGAGCATCGCCTTGCTCTTTGACCAGGGTTTGGCCGCCCCTGAGCCTCAAACCCCGGCTGGCTATGGCTATGGCAAGAAGCCGTCGTGTCCAGCAGGTGAGTGATGCTCTTCGTCTTCAATGAACGTCGACGTCTGCTAATGTTCACAGATCAATGTTTCTCCAAGATTCGTCTGAATCGACCCGCGGCGAAGATTGCATCTTCTGTCTGTAGCAAGTACATTAAGTACACGGCTACAGTCACCAAAACCACCACGTCATCTTCTACAACTACAATCACCACCACGACCAAGGTGGATGAGACACCAACCCCACCAACTGTCACATCTACCTCTACGGTCACATCGACCCCACCAGCAGTGACAGAATCCCCTATTTGTGCCACTACAACCTCTACTGTCCCAGGAACCTTCACCACCTCAGTTAACTACGTCGTGCGGGGAGATGAGCCTGGCCTCAAAAAGAGAGCTGTACCCACGGTGAACGTTCCTTCTGTCCTTGGAGCAGGATGCGGTAGCGGTAAACCATTCACATCCAAAATCAGCAGTGCATGCTCTTGCTTGCTCGGAAAACCCAGGACGAAAACCTCTACTGCGACGAGCACTGTGTCGGTGACTACCACCGTCACCTCGACCAATACTCTCGCTCCAGGGGTGAGTTGACCCACTGCGACACGTCGCACTTCTCGATTGCTGACTGACCCATCGTAGACGACAACAACTACTACAACCGTGACAGACCCAACGCCAACCTCAACTGACTGTCAAACCACCACGGTCACCACCACTACTTTCGCAGGAGGCCCTCGAACATGCGGTGTCCCCGTATCCACCTACACAACAGCAGCATCCGTCACATGCTCGAACGTCGCGCCCCCAGGAGAAACAAACGGATACTTCCGTATCGAAGGCGGATCCGAAGGCAACGTCTATGATGGCTGCATCCTCGCCGGACCTCGTAATATCACAACACCCTCAGGCGGAACGCACTTGTGCGATGGAACAAACAACAACGCCAACCCAGCACCAGGAGGCACCCTCACCACGCAAATTGATGCCGCCGGGAGGCAGGAGGGCTTCGGCTATGATGGCACTTATAGCAATAACTTCCAAGACTTCTTCATCGCTAGCATATCCGCGACAACACAAACCGGGAACCAATTCTGGGGCGTGTTGAGAAACCGGGTCTTCACTTCCAGAGGTGGTTGCCAGGAAGCGAGTTTCAACGGCGATGAGGGACTTTGGGCATTCGACGCTTTCGCACCTAATCGTGTCTTCCTCAGCCTCTCCCCCGCAGTCGCGGTCGTCAGGCCAGGAGAGACAGTCACTGTGACCATCTTGGCGGGGGATCCCAACAGTGGCGGGACAATCCCAGCATCAGGGGCCACGTTGGGCACTGGATCCCTAGCCGGTGCCGACGGCAACGTGCAGCTCACTGCCCCGACGGCGCCAGGCTGCTATCTGTACAAGGCCGAGCGGACAAACGCGATCCGCTCGAATGCGCTGTACTTGACTGTCGCGGACGACTTGTAGGGTTGGATCAATGAAGTGACAAGACTTTCTCTTCCGCTGCAGCTTATCTGCTCGAGAGTAGCTATTCCTCATTAGTGTCGCATCGGAGCAGATGTTTGAGGACAAAGTGGAGGACAAACTGCGCTTGCAGGATTAGTGAATTTGCGCCCGTCGAGGATTATTCAATGCCTTCTATTCAATATTAGCTATCGCAGATATTGCTCTGCGTTCTCTTTAGCAAACACTTCCTCCAGGCAACAGTGTATGTCTCTGACAAATTTGTGAATCCACAATGATATTAGATGTGGAATAGTATATCTGACTTGATTTCCAACTCCAGTTCGGCTGACACATCGAAGACGCCGGAGTGGAGATGCGGTAGAGCGACAGAAGTACTCCACAGCAAGTCGTCCGTGTGCATGGTGCCAGCTGACGAACATCAGTTAGGCGAATCGCAGGTTGGTGCGTAGCGGCGCTGCAAGCAGCTCGAGAAAGAGCGATTCCAGTGATGCTGTGTCTGATGTGGGGCGCAATGGTCTCGGAGCCCGTGCCTTGCTGCTCGTTGACCTCCCCGTCATTCACCATTAACAGCCGTGAAGAATGGATCTACTGTTCCTGACTGAGGTGAGATCGCCGGCTGACCACTACCGTCATGAAGCTGGCAAGCAAGCATGGGCGTCGCAGCTGGCCCAAGCGCCTTCCCATCATTCTCTGCAGGGTAACAAGAAGCAGCTAATTTGGAATCGCCGCGGCTTTTTCCACCTTCATCGACATTCTTCTTCAAGCCAGTCTCAACCCTCCTTTCAGAATATTGTGCGGCTGACGATGTGGCCCTGCTGACCACTCGACCTGCATCAAGATCGACTTACGTTGGCTTTTATTTCCACATTGCTAGAAGCCAAGTTGTGTCCCAATCAGCACGAGTTTAATGTAACAGTCAGTTGGCATAACTTTGTCCAGATGCCGCAGAGTGCCAGATTTGCGCCGCTGGACGTTGCACTCGAAACGCGACCTGCTTGTCGTCCGGTGAAAAGATGCACCCCTCCGATCTCCCGACTGAAGGTCGAAAGAGTCGATGAGACAGGGCTTACTAGTATCTAAACAGTTTTGCTCGGCCGACCCTTACCCCCTACCGCGACCAACGAAGGTGACTCTTGTGAGACAGTCTGATCATCCCCTGATGCCCCGACCTGTGGCCGCGAGTAGGTGTTTTCCTCCACATCCGTGACTCGAAGTGCCGGATCGCAGCTTCTCGAATAGATGAAAGGCCCACAATTACATGGCGCATGGCCAGCGAATCTCTCCTATGCATCGTAATCTGTTTGCATGCCCAAGACGCCAAAGCGGAACACATCCCAATCGCAATACTATATCCAATCTATCGGCCGGCATCCGTGACACATCACAAAGCTGCTAGAATGGTAATAGCATTCTTCCAGGGGTTCGAGGCCAAGATTCCGGACGGCTAATTCACACCGGATTGAAGTCTTGGCCATGGAGTTCAGTCAAGGTGCTTATCTGTTATACGAGGAGCTTGTATCTGTTCTCAAAGGTAGGGATGGCACATGCCGGTGGGGAATGGTCACTACTGGGACGTAGTGCGCTTCGCGTTGCTCGAATGCGAATGGAGGGCATGTTGGGACACATAGCTTCCGTGGGTATCGGAAGCGCTCATCATTCACTGCTGTTCGCCTCTGGCGCAATCGACGGAAGCAGACCGACTGGCGCTGTGGGTGTCTGATTGTTAAAGCATGGCCCAACCAGCCTCTTTAGCGTAGTCATCCCAGCTATTGTATAAACCTGCTAAGCCCATGTTCGACGCAGGCACATTCTTGGTCCAGTGTATGGGTCAGCAGAGCCATGCAATGACCATTCATATACTCTTTGAAACAATGTTATCAGTCACCAGCATGGCCAGAGGCACAAGCACTACCCACCCAAGCACAGAGCAAAGCAAGCCTTGCTCTCGAGGCCCTGGTGTCCAATTAGCCTAGCACACAGACTGGAAGACGATGGACCCTTCGACTCAGTTGCACGCGTCTATCGATAGCTAGAGGCTTATTGACATAGCTCCGCAATGCTGCTTAGAACGGCCTAAGTTAAGTGCGCTGCTGTCGTTCGATGAAGTTCTTCGTATCCGGCTTCACTCGGTCTATATGGCTGCAAAGCTCTGCATGTGATACATGTGCAGCATGAACGGAGGTCTCTTGGCTGTGACTCTGTAGGTCTTGGACAAGCTTGAGCGTTCGGAAATCTAATCGAGTGGAAGCTACTTCGATGCTAAATTCTCAACTGCCAAATACGGAGTAGCGATCGACAATTCTAAAGTGACTCTCCACGTTTGTACGAAGGTGCCAAGGGAACACGCTAACACCTTCCTTTCCGAACTTCGCGTTGTATAGCACTAAGGAATCTTGGCTACCCGGATTGTTACGGCACATGTCTTCGTGCAACGTCCACTAGGGTCACATCACAGCATTTGCCTCGAATGGTGAACAGCTAGAGAGATCTGCCGCTCAATCGGGCGACGTTGATCAGCAATTTTCTAGAGAATATGCTGGGCATTGCTATACCACCTCGTATCATGACAGACTAGACAAGCAGCAAGCTGTGCCTAGAAAGGCCGCAATGTGTGCGAGGACGATTGTTATGCCAGATCGTTGAAGGAGTATAAAGGCTATAGCGTTGTCCTCGAATCCACACACTTTCTCTCACTCACTCACTCGTGCACACTTACGCGTCCACGTATCTTTCTCCACCTGCACCCAGCAAGCGAGATGTACAGACTCCTCCAGCTTCTCGGCCTTCTCCCAGCCGCCTTTGCTGCACCGCACATCTCTTCACTGGCTCGACGTCAAGCCAATCAGCTCATCCCCGACACATGGCTCGTGAAGACCAAGAGCGGTTCCGACTTTTCTCGCGTCCTAGCTGAGGTCGCCGATGTGCTTGGTCTTAGCGAATTTAAGCCAGAGAAGGAATTCCACATTGGTGATCTGAACGGGTTCACCATCGAAGGCTCCAAGCAGCTCGCAGATTCAATCTTGGCCCTGGACTCCATTGAAGGCCTGCAGCAAGATCAGCGTGTCGAGGTTGATGCCATCGTGTCACAGGAGAATGCACCATATGGACTTGGACGGATCTCTAGCCGCACGCCAGGCAGCTCGACGTATAGGTTTGATGACTCTGCTGGATCAGACACATTCGTTTATGTGATTGATACGGGCATCAACGCCGAGCACATCGACTTCGGCGGCCGGTAAGTCACCATCTATGCTTGCCTCTCCCATCACTATCGATGTCCGGGCGCTGACGGCCATCAGCGTCTCTTTTGGCTTCAGCGCTATAGCAAATGAGCCCAACACTGACCTTAACGGCCATGGTACCCATTGTGCCGGCACTGCCGCTGGTACCCAGTACGGTGTTGCAAAAAATGCATCCATCATCGACGTCAAAGTGATCGATCAAACCGGAGGCGGGCCACTCTCCAACATTGTCGTTGGTCTGGACTGGATTCTCAACGACATTACATCCAAGAGTCGTTTCGGCAAATCAGTGGTCAGCATGTCTTTAGGCGCGGTGACTATCTTTGGCGGAACCAACTTGCTCGAAGAAGCTGCCGCTGCGCTTGCCAATGCTGGAGTGTTCGTGTCAGTGGCAGCGGGCAACTTCAACATTCCTGTAGAGCTCATGGCACCTGCTAATGTCCCGGTGGTGTGCTCCGTCGGAGCTACGGACGCGAAAGACGCCCGAGCTGGCTTCTCTAACTATGGAGCAGGGATCGATATTCATGCTCCAGGTGTCGATGTCCTATCCGCTTGGAAGGGAGGCATCGATGCTACTAACACTATTAGTGGGACGAGCATGGCAGCGCCTCACGTTGCTGGACTCGGAGCGTACTTGCTTGCTTTGGAAGGAGAGCGAAGCGGTACTGAGCTGTGTAACCGCATTATCGACCTCTCCACGAAGGATGTGATTACGGATGTGTCAGGAAGCCCAAACAGGCTTGCATTCAACGGCGTAGCATAAGCTCTTAGGGCAAGGACGAGGGTTAACTCAGAATAAGAGTAAGGGAGGATCGCATTGAAAAGCTCTTTCTAGCCTCGTGTGTAGACTTGCAAATATACGAGATAACTGAGAACGAGAGCTCGATGTAGGATAGAAGTGGATGCCAAGACGGATCGTCGGAACGAGCAATATCTACTAGCTACGAGCACCTCTTGCGATAGCAGGAAGCTTGTGCGGAAGGCCGGGTCGAGTCCTTGGAGAGAGGTCGCCGGTTCGTTCCTCGCGGCATGACGGCAAACTTGGTTGGCTTTTCGGGGATGTCGGAAGAACCGACGTCTCTCGTGATCCTCAATCCTCCCAGTCGCGCGCGAAGTTGGCGCCGCTGCGATATCCACCGAGGATAAAGAAGAATCGAACAAGGGCTGAAGTTATAAAGCGAAGTTCAAAGTAAGTTGAGATGGGTCTTGGCATTTGTGACTGTCCAAAGTGAGCGCGAAAGTGACGCCCGTTAAGCAACAAATACCAACCCTTGCAGCGAGCGCGCGTATAAGCCTGCAAGGTGATTCTCAGGAGCATGAACCAGTGATTCATGACCGAAGGGTTCTGCTGCCGATCATACTCATGCTCAGGACTTGATATCGCCAGAGCATGCCAGTGTCAAAGACCACGAAATGGGTAGCCTGCCGAATTTGACGATCACGGGAGACTTGCACGGCGAAGGGAAGCACTGCAATTTCACAAATCGCTCCAGCAGCCTACAGAACATACCTAAAATGTAAATTCTCCTTATCCGTCAAATCCCTAAACCCCAATCTTTCCTTCTCCTTCTCATCGTCCAGTCCCAATTGATCCCTTCTTCGGTTCTCCTTCCAGAGTACCCAGTACAATGTGACGGCCGCCACAATCGTAACTCCATAGCATCCAATCAACCCCGCCCACAGCTCGGGATAATGCCTCGCTCTCGTCTGACTTCGAATCATCTGCGGTCCAACAATGTTGCCAATACAGTATGCCACAAAGACTGCACTCGCCATGAAACTCTTCTTTGTTTCTCCTGCAACGTTGCCGGCGCCGAGTGTTACAGTGAGACTGACCACTGGACCGAAGAAGCCAATTAGAGAGTAGCCTACGACAGGCGCAACGGGTCGGACGCCCCAGGAGGATTGCCAGATGGTGATGAAGCCAGCGATAACTGGGAGAGTGCAGAGTAAGAGGAGTATGATCCGCATGTTTGTAAGGCGTGAGGCGAGATAGCCAGCTAGGGGTATTCCAACAGCACAGATTGCTCCAAGGGGGAATTGGAAGAGGATGGATTCCAGAGGGGTGTAGCCGAATGTGGAGACGATGAGAGGGCCGAAGCCGGAGACGGCGCCGTTGACAGTGTATGCTGAAGCCATAATGAGGGAGACGAGCCATACTTTAGGATCAAGGAGGGATTCTTTGATTTGAGATTTCTTGATGCCATGCGTGAGGTGCCGGGTGCCGGTTTGACCTTTTCGCAGACGTTCGACAGCGACGATGCGTTCGGCTGGGGTGAGGTACCAGGCTGTGTGCGCAGAGTCTGGGAGGAAGAAACACCAGATGCCGAAGAGGAAGGTAAGCCCTCCCGCAAGTAGATAGATGTATTGCCATGGCGTGAGAGCTCCGCCTTGAATTTGAGCAAAGCCGTAGTTGAGTGCACTACCGATGACAGTGAACCAGCCTGTGCCGGAGAACCACCAAGACTGGCGCAAAGCTTGTTCGCGTTGCGTGTAGTAGCCGGAAACGATGATCATGAAGGAAGTCGGCACGATAGACTCAGTAAAGCCAAGGAAGAAGCGAATGACAATGAGGCCTTGCCATGATGTGACACCTGCTGTAGCGGCGCAGACCACCGCCCACATCATGACCATTGGTCCCAGGGTCCAGCGTAGGTTGAGTCTTTGGAGGAGGTAGGTCATCGGATAGGAACCAACGAGTTGACCGAAGTAGAAGACTGAGGTTGCCCATGATAGGCGCGAGGTATCTACTGTGGGTGGTGTCGTGCTTCTGTCGGTGACAGCAAGGCTGAGGTCGGTGGTCATACCGAATAATGCTGCGCTGCCAAGAATCGCTTTATCGTAGTAGACGAGTCCATAGCCGATGACCATAGCTGGCATCAGGAACAGATCGATCTTGCGGAGAACTTTGTGTTCTAGAGATGCATCATAGTCACGAGCCTCATCGCCGAGAGATGCTTCGCTGGAGGATCTGGGGATTGTGGACGGCTCATGGTGATTCAAGCCTTTCGTTTGAGCCACGTTCGCCACATCGTCCTGGACTTTGATGTGTGTGCCCATGATCACAAGCTTTGTTGAGAGGCGTCGACTTGTGAGCAAAACTCGATGACGACCATGTCAAGTTGATGATAGCTCATGAGATGTTGGCGAAAGTGAAGTTGAGAGAATTTGATTCTGAGCTTCATTAGCGTGTTGAGTTGGCGATTCTAGGCGATGCTTGAGGTATCGCGTCGCGGATTTGCCCCGCACCAGCCGTGGGCATGTAGTCTGAGCATGCAGAGTGCATACAGAATGTCGCGCGACACAGCGTCCGCTGTAGGCATATTCCAACATGGCACAGAACAGGTGTGGTGTTCATGACCCGCTACCCATCGACGAGCAAGAACGCCGAGAGCTCAGCTCCCAGCTGCAGAGATAGACTCCAGCCTCCATCCAGTCAATCGCGCTTGACACGTCCTCCAGGTCCATAGGGTTGTATGATCTCAAGACCACCCTTCCGCTGCCCTTACCTTCTTGATGGGCCTGATCCCTTCAAGTGACGACCTGGAATGGCGTGATTCAGACTTTCAGACGAAAGTCTTTTGGAGGCAGGACTCATAGAGTGCTAGCCTAGCATGTTTGATGCCGTGGATCTTGCTATTGTCTGGATTCAGAGATTCGACACAGTGTTGCCATTTCCATTGCAACAGTACATTGGCGATACTGCTCGATCACATCTTCCATCGCTTGGGGTATGATTTCTTCTTACTTCTCTTCCTCATCGTTTTCACATGATAACCCTCCTGATCCGGATTGGCCCATCCAGATCCGCGATCGTCGCGCTCTCAGGCAAAACTTGTCCCTTCCTCAAAATTTCGCAATCTCCAAATTCCCGCATCTCGAAAGCCAGCTCGTAGACAGCAGGTAGTACTTCCTCCCACTTCTCGTATCCCAGCTCCGCCAACTGCTCATCATTCAACTGCAGTGCCACCTCACTCGGTTTGAACACAGCCGGCGGCTCCGTCTGATCGAGCATCTGCACGAACGCATTCTTCACAGCTTCGTTGCTCGCGGCATCGGTCGGATTGGCCGGACCACCTTTCGGCTTCAGACCCCAGAACCATTCGTACCAGGTCTGCTGCGGCAAGCGGGAGGAGGATTTCAGTTGTTGAAGATACTGATCGCGATCGATTCGGGCTTCCATTGCGACGGCGGTGATGCTGTATTCCGAGACTGTCAGCAGAGTTGTGAGAGTCGAGGGAGAGAAGAGTGTGGAAGCCACGGTGGAGGACTAAAACTTACACGGTGACTTTGGCGAGATCCCGCGCTTGGCTCGGCTGACTGTACAGATCGCTTCGACACCTCACTCGACCTGCTTGCTCCCCCTTTGTCTCTCTCACTTCACTTTTACCTCCCACTTCAATCGGGCTGGATGTTCGTCGACGCATACTGAGTAGAAAGCTCCATATGGAGACTGCAAGGGCAGGCGGGAAGAGAGTCTGTGGTCCTTACATCTTATACTAATCCCACGAGATCACGTTGGCCTTCTGCTTCCAAGGCTCCCTGGAACATCCGCACTTCTGTTCCTTGCCCTAGCCACTTACGTCTCATCATACCCGGCTCGTGCATGGAGCCCATCTGATCGTCCCCGCAAAAGGGTCTCTCGGAATTGCCATTGTCCACTGCGATGACTCGGCGGTGCTGGAATACATTGCTCACATGTCCATTATTTGAAGCACTGGTTTCTGGGCAGATGCCAAGTAGACGGGATTGATCTAGGCGGTAGAGTCCGCTTGCGTTTGCTGCCTGACCCGCCGCAAGGATGACTGTCAACCTTCGAGGTAAGCTTCAACATCATGGTTCGCATGAGTCGTTCGCCGATCGGCACTGCCTCTCAGAGAGGCCAGCTTTCCTACGCTGGATGAACAACAACTGTATACGCAGATGAGCGCAAGGCAGCGGCAGAGATACTCGAGGACCATTCCGTCACTGCTACCTTGGACACGTTGGACCGCTTCCCAATTTTCCTTACGCGCTTCGTGTACTGGTACACAACGACGGTGACGAACAATATGGTGACTATTGCACAAGGAGAGACTTCACAAGATTGCAACAAACTTCACTACCGCTAGTCGATACTTCTCCACACAGCAAGCTCTTCTGTTCCATTGTGCCCGAGGCTTTGCGTGCTCAAGATTCTAGTACCATGCGGAAAACCAATCCTGCCATCGGAGATCACGACATCGTACTTTGTGTGCTCTTTGCTCCCAATCAGGCCAGGATAATCGGATGCTATGATGGGACCGTAGAAGAGCTGGCCTGCGGTCTAGATACAATGAGTATCAAGCAAGTCAAGGGTTGTATGCGGGGGCTGGGAGATACCTCATTCGAGGGCACATCTGTATCGATGTACAAAGGTCCGGCAAAAGACAGTGTTGTGTTCGCAGCTGGATCGACATCAGATATCCCTAGCCAGCAAGAAGCTTGCAGGACATGGCAAACCATCCGTGATCACCACCGCAACGTATCCCGATTCGGTATAAATCAACTGACCGGCTGGGTTTGCGCCGAATTCAGTATCTTGTCCTGGGACACCATTGTATAGACTATCAATGCGGCATAGACTTAGCGGACTTCCCGCGTGATCAATCTTGAGAATTCTTTCTGCTTTGCTTACGTTGTGGTATTGACAAGCGCGTAGGTGCCAGCCAAAGCTTTCAGAATAGCCTGAGAATTTATCATGGCGAGACAAGCGTTCTAGTACAAAACTCAGCTTTGGCAATAGCAATGTTCTTACCAGGAGCAGTGGTGCGGAGAGGTAAGCTTTATACATCCTGCATCACATCCGGGTTTCCCGGTCTTACCCCCTCGTATACGACTCAATCCGTTCCAAGATGGTGTCACTGACAAATGCCCCCGCGGAAATTCGACATACAGCTCTCGCAAACCCCCTTCAGGCGCTCGGGTTCTTGTCTTCTGTTTGCATCTTGCTCTGGAGCAGCGAATGACACAGCAATAGGCCTCGACTCAGACCGCTCTGTGGAGATGTCTCAGTTCCACGATGCTAATATCAAAGGGATCCAGCAGCTCATGCTAGGTTGCTAAGTCGATGTCAAGGTCTTCTTTACGGATGACATACTTCGATACTGGTTCGCTTCTAACCCAATGTTGCTTATCTGCTGGGCGTCACAAATAGTATCATGCTCAAGTTCAGACGCTGGAACTGCCATCAGCCAATTTTCCGACATCCGCTTGCAGCAGCAATCTTCTGACGATACGTACGGATCGATATGTTCCGATCGGCTCCTGTTGGAGAACAGCAACCGGCGATGGCTGGGTCTAGTTCAAGCGACAACAAGCTTCTCGCAGTGAGTGCGGAGCTACGTACCTGGGGAGCGCGGAAAGCGAGGAGTCACGGCTTGTGCCGGCGATCCTCTTGCGTTCCAGAAATGTGCTTCACAGCAACATCCCTCACCGACTCCAGATTGGAGCGATGCTTAAGCTCCCACAAGCTGCAAGATTCTGACCTACTCTACATGGCCACGCGGCTTTCGGATCTTCGTTGGAAGACCGATACTCCAACACAGCCATCGATGTCGCAGTGTGAGCTTGCCATAAGACCAAGGCAGACCTTTATCCTTATGCGATGAACAAAATGAAGGGAAGTGACAATGATGCGCAAGCATGTGACGCTTTGAACAAACCGAATCCATCGACAGCAGCTTTCCGCGCTTCACGAAGTCTCTACGCACCCTTTTTTCCGCGAATATGAGCATGGAAATCCTACAGATCGACTTTGCCCACAGCGGACAGACTGTAGGCACTATACAAGCATCAAGACCTTTCCCAGCTGAGCCACCGCCTCCCTACAACAGGTCAACTCCGCAAATTGCGTGTCAACTCCAACGACCCGCTTCCGAAGCTCTCGCACGGAGCGAGGAACACGAGCTCGAACTATTACGATCTTACTCCTCTCGGGCCACTCTATCAAGTTCAAAGAAGACAGGACTCGAGCTCCCAATTGTCCTGCCCCAAACAACGAGATCCTTCAGAGGCCCCTATTACAGCCCTTTCGTCAGAGCCTACGCACCTGATCTAGCACAACATGGCATCTCCAGTTCCGACTTCGTTTCTTTCATCGACCGCCTAAATGAGTCCTGGGTCGCACATTATGCTTTCGAAGCCGTCGATCTGGTAGGCTTCGCCATTGGATGCACGGGTCCAGTAGAAGCTATGCTCCTTGGCGCGGGCATAGAAGTCGCATCGCAACTGGGTAGTGCGGCCACTTCGTATTACCGATCGAAAACCTTTCTGAAGAACGCCAATGCTGAGTTGTTTCACCCTTTAGGGTTGCACGCGGAAGTATGTAATACCAAGCAGATGCTGGAGAAGATTGGATTTCCCGAGAGCGAATTGAAATTGGAAGCGTTGGATTGGGATGCTCAGCTTGATGCGGCTCATGTTGAGGAGATGGACAAAGCTGCTGCTGATGCAAAAAGCTGTCCGATATTATCTGACAAAGATTCCTGTACACGGAGGATGGAAGCTTTGAAAGGTTACGTCGCTCCTCTGGACTTCGACGTTCCCGCACTGGTACGTCCCGAAACAATCCTCAGCAAGATGTCTGCCACAAGGGCTGAGCGTATGACAAAACGCCAGCATAAGAAAGATATGCGAAAGCGGAGCAAGACCGCCAGGAAACGAGCGGAGAGCATCAAGGACGCCGAAGCAGCAATTGACAATGCTGCGGAGGATTTGCGAACAATGGTGATGAAACTCGACGAAATGAAATTAAGGAAAGAACATGAGCTTGCCGAGGCGGCAAGTGATGAGAAAAAGCAGCAGAAGATCAGCAAAGATTTCGAAAAAATGGAGAAAGAGTTGAGGAAAAATTTGGAGAAGGAACGGAAGAGGCTGGAAGAGGTCGTACTGAAACAATTCAAGGAGGAGAAGAAGTTGTCGGAGGATAGGGAGGAGAAACTTACACAGAAGATTCGATGGGTTGTCATTACGAATTGGAATGGGGAGAGAAAGGTGGATGAGGTGGAAGATGATGGGATATCGAGCCGGGAACTGCTTTGAGAAAGGGACAAATACAATCTCCTACTACGCTGGCGAAATCGATGCGATATTGCAGCTCGAACTGAGAATACCGGTCATGATAGACGGTTTCACTGCTTTCATGAATGACTGGAGCTCGCCTCGATGTATGTGGCGATCCCGGAGCAGATCAACGCACTATCCTGTCCGCTATGCCACACTTCCACGCTGAGATCGTTGTCCTCGCGATATTACTCTTCGCAGCCCTTCATCCCATTCCCAAATGCTATCTCCGGGGCGTCGCGCCTAGCAAGGAGCGGCGCTCTCATAACAAACTCCGCATCATAACAGAAGGCAGAAATTGCGTCTTGAAGCTCTACAGGAAGAACATTGCGTCCTATACGGGGCATGAGGAAGTTAGCTATCCGCTGCCTTCGGAGACCACGAAGGTATCTCAATGTCAGTGGAAACCAAGACTTCTTTACAAATGCCTTGTAATCAGTCACATGGGACAGATCTGTGACTCCAAGATCGCTCACAAAGCCCTGAGCCGAATGTAGGGGGTCCATGTCTATCATGTCCAGGTAACCTCTCGGGTAGCGGCTATCATTGTGCTCCAATTGGCGACCTCTTCTCTCTTCTTTACAAACAAGAGCCAGTGTAAAGTAGTCGAGTCGTTGAAGGTTGTCGTACGACTCAGACCGCGAGAGTCTTTCGAACTCTATTACTGCGCATTCGGTCGCCAGCTCGATGGCAAGTTCTACGCCATTGTTCGGCAGCTGGGATAGAAGAGCAAGATTCTTCATATATGTCTCGCGATCCGTAGAACATTGCCACCCGTAATGGTGCTCGTAACGTCTGGATTCCATTGCATTGTAAATCAGTCGTGAGGGATCCGGGATGCTCTCTAGTAGGAAGAAGATTGTAGCCTCTGGCAGCCCTTTGAATGTATGTCGGCGACAGTTGCTAACGTATAAACAAGAGAAGTGGCCTTACGCAGTAGAATTCCGCGCTCCATGAACCTATGGAGCAAACGGCATATATGTTCCTTCTCCTTCGCCGCCTCTACCGGAGATCCTCCGAGTCTCTGCGCCGGACAATACGAGACCATCTTTTGGACGAAACGATAGACCTTGCGCTCAAAAGCTACTATGGACGTTAGTATCCACTCCGGAGCTATTATTCATGCTCGCGTCGTACATAGGAAATACGCCATATCTTCAGATTCGAGGAAGTGGAGTACAATCTTGAGATGTTTCTGCAGCTCGACCGGGTCTCTTTTGGCAATCTTTGCTTCCTGTTCCGTGGAGTCCGAAGTGACCTTGACAATGAATGATAATGTAGCCTCTGACAGATCTATCGATGGCATTAGCACAAGTCCGCTGTCTGGAAAGCCTTGAAATCATGCCGGGAAGGAGTCTGCCAGCTTGAAGCACATTGAGCATCTCTTGGAGGCGTCGCTTTGCAATAGGGTTTCCTCGCACGGCTTCCACTGCTTCATCGTCTCTAGCCCTTGTTCCCTTGTCTACAATCTTGAGGTGCTCCATGAATCAACGTGTGGGGGCGTCAGTCAGAAATCAATCAAAGGATGAGATCAAGTTAGAATCTGAGACGCTGTAGAGACATTAATACATAACTCCGACACCCTCCAGGCACCAAGAACGCAACTTTTCCGCGTATCCCTGTGCTCGCCTAGATGCGTTACACAAGTGGGCCTTGTGGAACATTGATCGTGCAGGCCTCCGACATCACTGTTACAATTCTGCATCGCCATCGCCATTGTCATCTTCGCTATCCTCCCCGTGATCGTTTCCAACACCCACGTTCTCGGAGTCCTGCCTCTCTCCAACGAGACACGTTCGTGCAGCATACATCCTACTTCCGCGCTATCTTTGGCGCCTCCAGGAAAAGAATGCTCATCGTAACAGAGCGATGCGATCGCGTCCTGCAATTCGACTGGCACAATATGGTTCACAATACGTGGCACCAAAAGTCGGCAACCTTCATTCGGCGAAATGCGTGTAGATAACTCATGGTCAATGGAGACCGGACTCCCTTGATAACACTCTTAGCATAATCTTCGTGCAACAAATGATTGTACATCTCCTGTTGAGCCTCCGAGAAATAGCCCGATCTGCGACTTCCTTACATTTCTTCCATAAGATAGTTGACGAGATCGTCAGCCCACAGCCAGGGGTCCATGCCAAGTATCACATTCTCGTAAGATCTCAGATTATCGTGATCGACTTCCAGTTTGCGTTCAAGGGCAGCTCCATCATACACGATCCCCAGCGTGGTATGGTCAAGAATCTGGAGATTTTTATTGCGCTTGATTGTACCGTATCCACAGATGACCTCGCACGCGCACTTGGTCGCCAATACAATAACGCAGCCTGGCCCGTCTTCTAGTAAATGGGAGAGAAAACGTAAGGTTTCTGGGACATTCGGCACTGTTTTTGTCCCAGGAGACTCCATATTCTCCGTATGGGTCGTGGATGTGGCCGTTGACAATAGCTGCTAGGTCTTCTGGAAGCTTCAGCATGAACAACTAAAATGTCTTTTGGGTCTTTTGGGAGCACTTTTCAGCGGTGTTAGTATCTGATACATCTGACATCGAAGAAGCCGCAAGGCAACGCACACAATAGAATTCTCTGCCTCCGGAGAAGATTGCGGAGCACATCGAGATGTTTTTGCACCGTGGTTACCGCCACTGTGGAAGCGCATTCGATTTCATGCTCTCCTGAACCCGACAGTTGTGGATGAGCGCCATAGTTCCGAATGGTAGGTCTCATACATAGATCAGCGTTCATATCCACTGGGCGTTCGATTCTGCATCATCCCTCCCACTGCGACCTTAGAAGACATCCCTTCTAACGCAATATGGAGTTTCTGCTCCGCTGCATGTGCTCTCTCGTCTGCATTCTTCAGTTGCTCCTTGAGTTTGTCGTAGGCTGGATCTGCCATTGGGCCGACTGTGCTAGCCTCAGTGGTGGGAATCTGTCGTGGCATGAACACGAGGGTTGACAGTCCAGTCAAGGGAGGAAGAGGCACTCGTATTCATCTTCCTCCAGGCAACAGCAAGCGTCCGCCTAGATCGGGTTACACAAGCAAAAGTTGTGAAACCGACCCTCTTCAATGAGCGATTCGAGAGCATCTGCAAGAGACCGTGAGGTGATTGGAGATCGATGCGTTGATGATTCATACCACAAAGGGTGAGAGTGGCTGAGCTATTCACACCCCTCGAGTCGATTTCTCCGATATTCTTGCCCGGCTTGTATCCCTGAAGTCGCAACCATCACTTGGCTTGCTCTACCCTGTCCATTATCGTTCTTCTTGCGACAATCGGCGCCCGTAGAACGAAGTCTGCGTCATAAGAGAACGCAGATATCGCATTTTGGAGATCCACTGGCAACACATGACCTGCAATGCGTTCCAGGAGAAAATCGTACACTCGCTGTCGCTCGACCTCACGCAGATACTCCCATCGTTCAGGCGAGGAACGATATGACTGCCCGTACTTTCCCTGCACAAGGTTCATCAGATGTTCTATGCTATATTCAGCCATATTTTTCTGGAACGATTGAATCAAAGTGGTGTACGATTCACGATTGCCGTACGCTTCCCATTCCAAGCCGCGGCACAGACGGACTTCCGTCCAGGTGAGTTTCAATGCGAAGTCGTCGAGTTTGTGAAGGTCATCGTTGGTTCGAGCAAATGAATAACATTAAAAATCGCTGTGAGCGCACATAGTCGTCTTTTCAACAGCATGGCGTGCTCCGGCCGGTAGTTCGGCCAAGATGGCGAGGTGATCGAGATATCGCTTGCGGTCGTTGATGTAGAGCTCGCCTTCGGGTCACGTGTCGCTGTGCCTGTGGGGAGTTTTTATCTTGGTATCATAGTCTTCGACGGCCTGGAATGGCCATGCGAACTCGTATCGTAGGCTGTCTTCCATCTGGCACTGGAAGATCTTGGCTGGCTCTCCAGTACCCTTGAGAATGAATAGCACAGTAGACATTGGTAGAACTAATTGCAGAGTCAACAATCGATTTTCCTCAGATCCAGATCCATACGTACTGAGAAGCATTTCGCGAGCTTTGAGCACCTGGAGCACATTCTTGAGATGTCCCTTGGCAGTTGTCAGCTCTTCGGAGACAGCATCTGTCCTTTCGTTCGCGGCTCTTAGTTGCTCTTTGAGCTCTTCATAACTTGGCCTTGCCATTGGGCTGTCTTTTCTCTGTGATCATTTGTTGTAACAGGAGAAGCGGAATATAGTCTCGGTTGAAATCTTGTCGGCTCCAATTTTGTGTAACGCCAGACCCCAGGACAGGACTGCGAGACCAGCTGTAGGCTTTGTTTGCCATCTGATGGTTCCATACGAGCCGTCACTTGACCACTTTTCTCAGAATATACTATGCCAATCGACGTTGGACCCAAGAGCAATAGTCTTTGGGTGTCACTGGGTTTCATATCGAAAAAGCGAACATACAACCACTCATGATCCATCTTCATGCCTCGCCTCCCATCGAAGAACTCGCGCTTCAGCATTGCACCCGCTGGAGCTGTACTTCGCAGCAGTCTGCTTGGCAACAGTCGCCGCATTCACCATTTACTCCGCACCATAATAAAAGCCAGCGATCGTGTCCATAAGCTCAACCGGTATCTTTTCCTTAGCGATCATTGGCATAAGAAAATCAGTAACCTTCTTCTTTCGAATTTTGCGCAGGAACTTTGAATTCCGCGGGAACCAGATTTTCTTCAACAACGACACACCAGCTCCTTCGATGAGATCTTTTCTGATGCCATCCATCTTCCGCGGGTAATTCAGCGTTTGCATATGTCGATCCAAGCGGTGTTTGAAAGTAGGCGAGAGTTCTGGCCCTGCCAGTAGGAGCGCTTCGACATCGAACTGAGGGTTGTAGGTTTTGTTATTTCGTTTCTGATTCTCCATCGTGGAGAATGCTGCCAGTATAATGTGATCAAGCTCAACTAGCCTTCCCACTGAGCTGCCGCCATAGTGGAACTCAAGTTCTCGTGATGCCCATATTGTGGCTTGGGTGACCGCGAGACAGACACCGCCTAAAGGTAGTTGAGACAACATGACGAGATTGCCGAGACATTTGTGTCTATTCTTGGCCCAGGTGAGATGGCCACGTTCTTGTTCGAAGGCGCGTACTTGCTCCGCAAAGACTTTGGCGGGATTGGGAATGTCTTTCAGCATGAACTGCACCGTGACTTGTGGGAGCACTAGAACGAGTGTCAGTATGGCGCTTGACATGCGAGAATGTGAATTCGCATTGTGCTGTACAGATAAGCGAATTGTCAGTTTGAAGTTTGTCAAAGATGGCCTGGAGGTGCCCTTTTGCCGTGCTCGCCTCTTCCACGGCAACCTGAAACTTTCGCTCCGCTGCATCTGTTCTCTCGTTCGCCGTCTGAAGTTGCTCTGTGAGCTCTTCGTAAGTAGGCTTCGCCATGGAATCGAATGTGATGGCTTGGGCGGTGCGATCAGTGGTCGCGAGAACAAGGCAAATCAAGACGACCAAACCTGAAAGAGAATCACTCCATAACAAAAGTCCCTTCAGAAAACAGTCGCACGTCATGTTCACGTGTCCTTGAATCTGCCTAGCTCGAGTGTTACAAATGTATGCTGTGTAACGCAAGGTCCAAACCTTTGGTGTTGATGACCAGCGCCCTCATCCACGGAAGACACTGTTCATCGATGTGGCATTGAATTTGTACTCGCGCCATCCTCCAGGCATGATGCCTTTCGCCATTTATATCGTGTCAACGACAGTACCACCTCATCATTCTGCCCAAAACAAGACATCTCTCCCATGGCCAGTCTCGCGATATTCGACATTATCTTCTGGAACTGGCCTTCGGCGCATTCTTCGCGGCAATAGACGGTGCCTGCGCAATGTAGTCCCCATCATAGCAGAAAGCGCATATCATGTCCATGAGCTCCACCGGCAACACGTCCTCGGCAACCAGTGGCACCAGGAACTCGGCGATCTTCTTCCGCTCCAATTCGTGCAAGAACTGCAAGGTCTGTGGGAACCACACCTTCTTGAAGACAGCTTTGGCAACACGCTTCGTTCCAGCATCCTTCGCTGCTTCAAGTCGCACATTTGCGGCCGGCAGCGGTTTGATACTCTTCGAACGCTTGCGATAAACGATTTCCTCGACGGTAGGAAGCAGGTACTTCTTTGGCTTCACAAACACCTCGATGTCGAGCCGCGGGTCGTATGGTTCGTCTAGGCCGTCAACACGATGGCCATCGGCCTTGATGCACACAGCTGCAAGTGCGACGTAATCGTGTTGTTTGAGTGTTCCGGTGGAATCAGATCCGCTATAGCGTTCCTCAAGTTCTTGCTCTGCACATTCAATGACTTTCTCGATGGCAAGATCGGGGCCGTCGTCCGGTAATTCGGCCAGCAAGGCGAAGTCTCCAAGGCAGCCGTGATACTCTTGGAAAAAGATTAACTCGTCGATTTCGCCAGACTCCCGCTGGCTGATGCCGTCCAGCTGCTCCGCGAAGATGGCTGCGGCATCGGTAACATCCTTCATCATAAATAACAGAGTAGCCTTCGGAAGGACTGACTTTACAATCAGTTGTGCTCGTTCCGTTGTGGACGTCAGTGTACCATACTTGGAAGGGCGTCGTGCATTCTCAGCACATGACGAGCGGCTTCGAGATGTCCGTGCACAGCAGCAACTTCCTTTGCGGCGGCATCTGCTGTCTCCTGCGCGGCCTTGAGTTGCTCTTCGAGCTGGTCGTAAGTCGGTGTTGCCATCGTGCTGCTCAAGGGCGACGCAGTGGTGCGCTGTCGTCAGTGTCAAGTCAGGCAGCGAGTGGTTGAAGTCGAAGTTGTGAACGACGTGAAATTGCAATTGCCTCATCTACGTTCAGGCAATAACGGCCACAACGCGCCCCACACGCGAATCCTTGTCCCTCTAGCGCGACTTCCACAAGTGAAGCCGGATGGCGGCAAGCAGCTGCCGGCAATTGCAAGACCAGCTCACAACATCTACAACCACGCTCTCCTCTCCAAAATCGACCTCCTCACCTTCGTCGCATTCTTTGTACTCCCACCACTCAACTTTCCAACACCAGCATTATCCGGCACGGCCTGCACATCCGCGTCCGCCTTTGCGATCGTCAGACCCGAGAACTTGCTCAGAACACCGGAGTCGCTACCAGCCAATTCCCCAGACTCTGCGAAAGAGTTTACAGCGCAAGTCCTCTTCAGGCCGCTCTCGCACTTGCTGGCCGCGGTCTTGTCGTTCGCAGCAAAAAGCTTCCCAGCAAAATCCTGCTCAGCGGCCTTCACATTGTCGAAGACACTTCCTTCGACCAAGACGTAGCTCGACGAGCCTTCGAACGCGTGGCCGGAGTTGTCCGACCAGTAGTTGTTGACGGCGTGGAGGAGAGTGTTCTTGTCGACCTTTGGCGAGCGGCCGGAAGTGTGGTGGATGTGGTTGCCCTTGAGGGTGATTTGATCGTTCTCCCCAGTGAGGAAGAGCCCCCAATAGTGTTCGCCGTTGCAGCTGGCGGAAGATTTGGTCTGGCCATCGAAGTTGTTGTTGGTGATGGCGATGCCGGTGTTGGTTTCGTAGCCGGCGACGAGCATCATGCGGCCGATATTGTTGATCTGCACCATGAGTTAGATCGCTTCGTGGTGACTGGAGAATCGAAGGATGACTTACTGTGACATGATCGATCCAGACGTTTGAGCAGCCGTTGAGGGTGATGGCATCTCCTCCCCAGACATACTTAGGGTTCAGCTCAGTGATTTGAATGTTCTGAATGATGACGTTCTCGGCGCCGCCAGAGAGCGAGAGACCTTTGCCCTTGATCACGCCAGAAGAGCCAGAGCCGATGATGCTCTTATTGCTTCCGACCTTGATGGCCGATGTACCAGCGACATCGTAAGTCACCTTGACTGCACCTGCGCCGCTCTGATAGTCTCCGCACCAATCATTGGCATTGATTGCGAGCTGGCAGCCAGCGCCGGTACCCCAAGGAGCGCAGCCAGTCTCAGTCTTGGTTCCCTCCGTTCCGGTAAAGTCAAAGGTCTTGGTGAGGACAATGGTGAGGGCATCTTTCGAGGTCAGATAGTCGACCAGCTCGTCGGTTGACGTGGGCGTGACCGTTTTGCCTGCAGCTCCACCAGTGGTACCTGCTGCGAAACCAGGTGCTTCGCCGACGACAGATTGCGCCAAGGATAGAGGGCTGGCGACCAGCGCCAGAGCGAGAATGGGCAACGAAAGCATTTTGAATGAATGTAAGGAAGTCTAAGGAAGGTGTGGTTGCTTTGACACCAAGTCGCCAGTGGTCGAACCAAGCATTCTTATGTATCTTGCGCTCAAAAGCCATCCTAGGACGGACGAATCCACGATTGCCATTGCGCGGCCTACAGTAACGAGTATATTGTTGCATCAGGCGCTCTGGCTGTCAAGACGAAACTCATACTCCACTGCGTCTTCATCTCGCTTGGCAGGTGGACCACTGCATGAGAGCGACTGGCCATATCGTGAAGAAGTGGAGCTCGGGACACGGGAAGGAGCGGGAGAAGTGTCTCATTCGGCAGTGCAGTGAGAGTCGGGACAATGCAATCAGGATTGTCCAGCATGCGATTCGCGCGTTCAGTGTTCGTTATCCGGAACAGATCCTTGAACGTGCAGTGGCTTGGTCGAGGACCTCAAGCGAGAAGCCGAGTCCGAGAATGGAAGTGCTTCCAAAGCCTTGGAAATGTGGAGCTCATTTGTTCGAGACTTCGGTTGTTACATCGCAGACGAGCTCGTGGTCGAGAATCTGGAACCTGCACCACGTGAAAGGTCGATGATGGAATTGCACACGGGCAGCTCGTTTGGTTCGCGCGTTCTGTGCCGGCTCTTGCATCGCATGGTGCTAACATCTGGGTGAGCTGCCGCAAACAAACGTATAGCGTGCTCATGAAGTCGCGTCGTGTCATGGTTGCGCTCACGACCTTGCTCATGAGACGCAGGAAACACATGTGAGTGACGGGCGTGTTATCCTCGATGTTGCGTTGTATGGTACTGAGCCACGGCACGACTGCCTGACCCGAGAGCCCGAAAGTTCACTCTGCCTACCCAAAGAGGTACTCATGACAACGGATCTGGATATACGGATTGTGCATGTGCCGGAATGGCATGGTCGTTTAGCGATCTGCGACGCAGCTCATCCAGTCCTGAACGGCAGCCGACGGTGAAGCCGCATATTGATCTCCACGAAATTGGGCTCATTCTCCGGAGTGATTATGCCATGTCTGATCAGAAATTCGACTACGACTGCACCAGCATCAGGTTTGAAGTCGCCCCTTAGCAGAGCCTCCTGCACCTCGTTGATGTCCATCAAGTAGAACGCGCTGACTTCGTCGTCGTGCGGCCTTGGGATCACGTCTGCTGGCAGTTCAATGTCATACACATAAACGTAGTCAGGGCATACCAGACCCTTTTCTCCAGGAAAGAGACTTCCGGTCGTGCTCATGTGAGAGACCACGCCACAGCATCTGGCTGACTTTTGGATCAGGTCTGCTGGCAACGAAGCTTCTTCGTCTGACTCCTCGATGATGGTTTGGAATGGCGACACACCGGACTTCACGCCGCCTGCTACTGTCGAATCTAGCATGTCTGGGCAGATGTACAGGTGCTTGGCTCTTCTCGAGATCCAGAGCTTCATGCCGCTGTCTGTGTTTGTGTAGGCAATCATGTGTGCGCCACGTGTAGTGATGCCCAAAAGTGGCGTGGCAAAGCGCTCGATCTTGACCTGGCCGTCATACCTGGCGCCTGCAATGGCAAAAGGCTCACTGTGCTGACCATTGAATACGTGGAATAGCCTCTGCTCAATGGCTGGTGTGATGACTTCCTGGAAAGCAGTATTGACGGCTTCTGCTGTGTTCGCACCGTTTGAAGAGTCCAGGACGGTGACACGGCGCGGATGCTCGTGCTGGATATGGAATTTAGCAGTCCATGGCATCTTTTGCACTACCTCTGATAAGAGGTACCCATGAGGCCGATCGTCATTGGGCAGATACAGCCCATAGTACTGATCAGCAGCCGGTCCATACGGGAAGCTGTGCTCCTGGTGAGTGATGCGTATCAAATGACACTGCGACAGACCACGAACTCATCTGTTGCATGTATGACGGGCAAGAATGACCGATCTCGAATTCCAGCCATCGCGTTGGTGAGTTTGAGGTTGTTGGCGGGGAAGTCGTCAATGCGGCTCTGCTGTGTTTGGTTCGTGCCAAGCCTTTTCGGCGCTAAATCATGTGCCAGGGCAACTGTCGTCAATACGAGGTAAACAAGCTCCGAGAAAGTCACAGCCCAACGGCACCTCCTCCTATACCACGCATTGTGCATGACTCTGTCGCAAGGAGTTGCTCACGATACCACATCCCCGGAACGACCTCGGAACGGACTCTGCGACTCAGCGACATCCCTCCCCTTGGTCAGGCAGCAATTCGCACCGCAGCCAAAAGACGAGTCACCCCCACATGCACCACCAGCGACTTCCACCACACCGGCGCATACGGAACACAACATAATTTAATCCGCCCACCTTCAGCCCAGCATGGGCGACCAGGAGGATTTCTCACAGCTGCCGCTGATTGAGCAGTTCCAGCACAAGAACTGGAAGGCTCGAAAGGGCGGCTACGAAATTGCCGCGAAGGAGTTCAAGACAGCGCAGCCGACGGACGCCATCGTCAAGGACTTCACATTCGACAGCGGGATATGGAAGGGCGCGGTGGGCGACGCAAACGCTGCGGCACAGCAGGAGGCGTTAGTCGCATACAATGAGTTTCTGAATGCAGCGGGCGCAGATGGTGCGCGCAAGACGAGGAATCAGACAGTCGCGCCTGCAGTGGAGAAGGGCCTTACAGGAAGACCGGCAGCGAAGGCGGCAGCGCTGGAAGCAATCTTGCTCCTGATCGAGTTGGACAAGCCAGATCCGGTCGTGGAAGAGCTGCTACCATTTCTGTCACACAAGACGCCGAAGATGATTGTTGCAGCACTTTCCGCGCTCAAGGAGATCTACCACGCATACGGTTGCAAGGTCGTCGAGCCGAAGCCTGTTCTCAAGCTGATGCCTAAGATGTACGGGCATGCGAACAAGGATGTGCGCGCGGAGGCCCAAGCTCTCACGGTTGAATTGTACAGATGGCTGCGCGAGGCCATGAAGCCACTCTTTTGGGGTGAGCTGAAAGAAGTGCAGCAGAAGGATCTGGATAAGCTATTTGAGCCAGTGCAAGCAGAGCCAGCACCACAGCAGGAACGGCTGCTTCGATCACAGCAGGCTGCGAAAGAGCGACAAGCAGAGGCAGCTGCAGCTGCAGGTGGCGAAGAAGACGAAGGCGAGGACGAAGGCGCAATTGATTTGGAGCCCGAATACGAGGCTGTGGACGTCCTGAAGAAGATTCCAGCAGACTTCAATGACCGAATAGGCAGTACGAAGTGGAAGGACCGCAAAGAGGTCATGGACGAAGTATTTGCAGTGGTGAACGTTCCAGCAATCCAGGAAGGCTCTTTCGACGACCTTATCCGAGGGTGCGCGAAAAGCATGAAGGATGCCAACATTGCAGTGGTCACAGTCGCTGCAAACGTGGTCGAGGCGCTCGCCAAGGGTCTAAAGAAGTCATTTGGCAAATACCGAAGTCAAATACTTGCTCCCATGCTCGAGCGGTTGAAGGAGAAGAAGCCGACAGTCACCGACGCGATCGGGGCAGCATGTGACGCCGTGTTTGCCGCCACCAGTCTTGGTGATGTGCAAAGTGACATCCTGGAAGCACTGAAGAACAAGAACCCGCAGATTAAGGAGAACACAGCCAAATTTCTCGCACGCGCGTTGAAAACGACTCGGGATGCACCAACACCAGAGCAGACGAAAGAAGTTGCGGAAGGATGCAAGAAGCTTTTGACAGAAAGCGCGGCACCGCTGCGAGACGCTGGCGCTGAAGTACTTGGAATTCTCTGGAAGATCATGGGCGATCGAAACATGCTCGCACATCTCGAAGGGCTGGATGATATCCGCAAGACCAAAATCACGGAAATGCGCGATGCTGCAGAAGTTCGAGCAAAATGGAAGCCGAAGGCCGCGCCAGCACCCAAAGCAGCAGCAGCAGCCCCAGCAGGCAAGAAGCCAGCGCTTGGGACAAGAAGACCTGCAGCAGGTGGTATCAAGAAGCCTGCGCCTCCGAAGGCGGTTAGTCCACCTCTTACCGAAGACGCACCTTTGCAACCACGCCCCACGACACGACCTGGCGTCAAGCCGCCAGGTGGACTCAGACCTCCGGGAGGGCTCAAACCACCGAGCTCCGGGTATGGCAAAGCACCTGCTGCTGGCGCAGCCTCACCGAAGCGTCAGGGCGTAATCCTGGACGAGCCTCCACAGGTGCCTACAACTCCCCGCGCTGGTGCTGGTCGTGGTCTTGCAGGCAGATCATTAGCCAAGCCAGCTGCTGCGCCAGCCTCACCGCCAGCACAACGACAACCTGAATCAACATCGTCAGCACTGAGCCAGATAGAGCGGCAAGAGTTGACAGATCTTCGGGCAGAAATCGACCTTGTGCGAGAACAGGCATCGACGCTACGCAACGAGAAGCTGAGGCTCTCTTCACAAGTATCGGAGCTACAGGTCCAGAACGCACAGCTCATTGAAGATCACACGCGAGATGTATTGCAAATTAAAGCTAAGGAGACCCAGTTGGTACGAGCTCGGTCAGACGCCGAATCTGCAGAGGACCGTGCCAACAGTCTTTCGCGCGAGATCGACAGGCTGAAGCGCGAAATTGCCAGACTGGGCCGATCGCCTGCTGGTCGTGACAGTCCTGTCGATGGCTATGGCAGCGGTCCCGCCTCACCACCACCGCAGCCACGGCCAAGCTACGGCACACAGAGAACTTATGGCGTTCCGAGCTCACGCGCGTACGGTAATCTCGACGCTAGTAATGGGTACTCGAACGGTGAAGGTAAGGAGAACCGTCCGAGGACTTTTTCGGATGATAAGCTAAGAGGTGGTGCCGGTGCAGGTATCGAACGACCAAGCTCGAGAGCCCTGTCA
Source organism: Cercospora citrullina (assembly GCA_013365195.1). Taxonomy (NCBI): domain Eukaryota; kingdom Fungi; phylum Ascomycota; class Dothideomycetes; order Mycosphaerellales; family Mycosphaerellaceae; genus Cercospora; species Cercospora citrullina. Next base: position 131,662 of record JAASFF010000060.1, on the reverse strand, counting down.
GGTGGATCAAGTGGACGAGCCACACCGAATGGCGATGGCGCTAGCAGTTTGAGGGGTAGTCAAGGCGGTGGTGATGGAGTGGAGAGCTGGCGGAGAGCTGCTGAGGTCACGCAAAACCTCAAGGCGCGGATTGAGATGATGAAGGTATGTGGCAGTCCATTTAATTCGGTGCAGAGCTAGGAGTGCAACGACTAATACTTTTGCAGGCCCGCCAAAATATCGGACGTGGACAATAGAATGGCCACAACAATGCTGTTGACCAGGGCACTCAGTACTCTACGCTACCACGTAGTCGCATACCATCGTCTCAGGGAGCGGCAGCGATGCACACACATGCGACATCCGCTTCTCAGCCCGAAAGCGAAGCGGATGTTCAGCACACACCTGGACCTGCGAGCACAAACCATGATGGCGCTCGCGAAGCCGAGTCAGCCCATCTTCAACATTCTTCATAATCATCCCCTTTCGTACTTCTTCTCACACATTTCGACTTAATCCTGCGACGACCGGAGACGACTAGCATGCGAGTGGTGGGTTAGCATTGGAGGATCACAACACATGGCGTACACGGAGCGATGCATGCGAGTGAAGGTCTTTCTTGGGATTTCTGTTTTACCGTTTGGATGCTGCGGCAGTGAAGAAGGGAATGGAAGCGATTGTCTTCGTTCAAGTGGACGAGGTTGTGTTTTGCTTTATGCATGATACCAGCTTTTTTCTTCTGTTCTTCTTTCGCCATAGGGAGGGGAAGTGGGAGGGACAGGAGGTGTCGGAGAGCGTAGCGGTAGTGACGAGTGCAGACAGAGTATATACTGTTTGGCATGAAGTTGGAGAATTCTTGCCATTTTGCGGCCTTCACTTGTTCGATTTGCAATGCTAGAAACACGACAGCTGCGGTTCGCAGTACTGACAGAGATATCGAGCTTCTGGTGAGCATATTTTGCCGGCGCCCCCAAGTAACTTGTCATCTTCTTTCCTTCCCTTACCCTGCCCTCTGCATCTCAGGTCATTTACGTCCGCGCAATACTGCTGACTAATCACTCAACATTGGCACTTTGGTACGATTCGATCCTAACCTTCGCTGGTGTTCAAATTGCTGACTTCCCCAACGGCGGAGTGGTTAACGTAAGCAATTCTCGCCGTCAAAATTTGATGTGAGCAGGAAGCTGACTTTGCAATAGGCGCTGGCCTGCTATTGGAACTATACGACTCAGTCGTATTCAACTGTCTAGCCAGTTCCTTCGGGAGCGTGGTAAGTCGAATTGAGATTCGGTGGTGATGAATCAATTCTGATTAAATATTAGTGTTCGAATCACACAGGGTATGTCCTGCTACACTACCAATTCAGTGTGCACTGTCTGACTGTTGAAAAGTGTCGTCGAGCATCATGCTTCTATCTTTTTCTTTTTATTTGCTGTCCTAGTAGACAAGCGATTTTGAGAATGTGTGTGCATTGGGAGATGAGTTTTTGGGCAAGTCCACCACTATTCCACGAACACATTCGCTCATGTCTCAAGGTTGCAACGATCGTCAAGCTCTTACACTTTTGCATCAATGTGGTTGCCTGGACTCCACATCCCAACATTGCAGCCTGGGCTATGTTGCTCTCAACAGCAGCCCTGCTTTCTCGCGCTGATCAAACGACTTGAAGACACACCAAGAATTCATAGAAGACGCCATGCGAATGCTTTTCAGGCCTCGAGTCTATCTCGTCATGGTCCTGTTCAACTTGCCTCGAGCAATCTCCTCGACTATATCTTTTACTGGCTGGCTCGACGATATTTGCCAAAGCTTGTTCTTTCTCCCGAATCAAATTCTCGAAGAAGGAGAATGTTACTCAACCTGGACCACGAGGTTCTCGTCCCTTCGTGCCCTCGGCCTGGAGGACACGAACGATGAAGGGGGCGATTACATTCAACTCTATTCAGACGCAGCCTGCCAGAATCCAGACCACGTCGTCAAACATTCCGATATGTGTCTAAGACTTGAGTTTCGGTCACTGATGTACTTCCCTGCGACGATAGATAAGGAGGTAAGTTCTGTTGATGACGATGCAAGCAGAATATAGTGGATACGCGCGATGTTGACGAATAATACCAATACAGACTAGAGAAAGAATTAATGCGTCGAAGAATGTGACAAAGTCTGCTGAGCAGCAACAAGCTGATGATGACTTGGAACTTCTACTGCTGCGAATGGAACAGGCTTATGAGAGAACAGGAAATGTGGATGCGATGGAGGAGGTTACGAGATAGTGGCGAATGGGGAGGAGCGGTGAGCAAAGGGATGGAATATCGTGAATTGCTGTCAACCAGTTGGATTTTTTCCGACGGACCTCGGAGCGAGGGCGGTGTTGTGATCCATCTGGGGACAGACCTTTATTATTAGCATTCTAATCCAAAGGATTGTGTTTCAATTGACTAGTGTACATTCCCAAGTCCCGTCCAAAGAAATCGACGTGTTATCTAGCTCCTCCTACTCCTCGTTTATCACTAGTAACTCCTCAAAGCCCGTCACCTGCTCAAAGTTCTACCGGCCTTGCGATAATTTAACAATCACCAACTCTCATTCTCCGCAGGCCCGTTGTCATGATCTCTGCCCCAAGATGCAACGTCATGGCCACGTTCACTACTGAATGAGCGACTCAGCCTGTGCCAAAAGTTGAAAGGCCATCCAACTCCTGCGTGACGGTGATATGATGGAAGTCCATAATCGGTATCCGGGGAAATCGTCGGTAAGGCTGTTCTGGTGACAGTCACGAATGTCGTGTCCTGGTGATTGAGATCTCTTACTGGGGTCGCCGTTGGTAAATTGGATCGATCTGAGTTTGGCTGCCAGTATGTAGTAGGATAGATCCATGAAGTGCTTTGAGTAACAGCTGGGTGAGGATAAAGTGTTTCCGAGCTGGTTGAGCCTGGATAGGCTGTGTATTGCAACCACGTCTCCGTCTGAGTTACGGTGGGGTCCCAGATGGATGTGTTTGAACTGCTTGGTGCCGGATGTGCTGTGTATTTCGACCATGACTCAGTCTGTGTGAAAGTGGGATCCCAAGTGAACGTGGCTGAGTTGCTAGATTGTGGGTAGACAGTGTACTGTGACTGCGTAGGTTGGAAGAGGTCAGATTGCGTGTGAGTCGGATCAAGGACTACAGTATCGGATTCACTGGTATCTGGGTACTTCATATGCGTTGGCGATATGAGATCTATCTGGCTGGTGCTGGGCTCCGGGAAAGCTGTGAAGGAGACGCTCCGATATGGATAGAACGTTCGTTGCGACCATGTTGTATAAGAGATCTCCGATGCTGTAATGATCGGATCTCTGATAACTGTAAGTGAAGAACTGGGAGCTGAGTAGACAGTCCATCGTGACGGAGACGTGTCAGGTGTAGCAGCTCGTGTAATGGTAGGTCTCAGACTAAAGGTGGTCGAAATCTCCGGGTCCGAATATACACTTCGCTGAGTCTTCGTGGACTGCAGAACTCGAGACGGTAGTGCGTATCGGTTTCTTGTGCTGCTGCCATAATCGGAAAAGGATGGAATCGATGGTAGAGGCTGACCATAAAAGTATGAGTTCGTTGAATGATCGTCTGAAGTTGGGTAAAGAGTGGCTGATTCTGACTTAGGATCCGCCGTCCGAGTCGGGTCGATATTGACACTTGTGAAGCTGAATGACCATGTTCCAGTATCGCTGTTGGCAGAATCATACGAAGGCGAAGAATTATCCCCATACCCGGTAGGGTGCGGATATGCATCGGGTGTGTGGGCTTCATCGTCTGAAGTAAATGTTGGCAAGTCTGTCCATGTAGTGATAGCCGGTCCGTATGAGCGTGATCGAGAAGCAGTAATAGTCGTAAATGCTGCATTGTACTGACTATCCGTGTAGGTCCCTGTCACATAGCTAAGATCCGATCGAGAACTGAGGCGCGTGGGAAATGCTTCCCATGTTGTCCATGTGATCTCATTGCTGGATGTGGTATCGATGTTAGAGAAGGTGTACCGTCCTTGGCTCTCCGAAGTAATGTCGGAAGACATTGTCTGCGATTGAGGTGGCACTGAGTCGCTGCTTTGCTGTGGGTACAGCGTTCGAGTAACTTCTGGCCTTGTCTGGAAGGTACTCGAATATGTTGCAACAGGTGCATACGTGCTGTAGAGTGTCGAGTCTACGCCAGTCGTACAGTCTTCGCCTCGCGTTCCGTTGACGTATGATGTAGCGGCTGTCAAGGACAATGCTGGCGTTGGGGCCTCAGGTTGGTACAAGGTCGATGGTGTAGGCTCATCTTCGTCACGTAGATAGCACGAGCCACCCGTGTATGTTCCATGGGCGCAGTTTGTGCTCCTTGCGTTGCCATCCCAGATAGAGCTCTTGCCAGCGTACTGTTGGGGAAGGTCGTATGCTGCCGTTTGCGAGGGTTTGGTGAAGGTGTCCAGTGGAAGACCTTGCACGAGTAATATATGCAGAACAGAAATGCAGAGCAGAGATCCTGCCATGTCGATGGACGCTGTAACTCCCCCGTATTGAAGGATCTGATGGAGTATGAGAGCAAACAGTCAAGACGATCCGCCCAGCTGTGAGTAAATGAATGACTTGGAGGAGCAGATTGAAGTATTCGATGAGCCGAAGGATGTATTTATCGCACTCTGATGATGGGCTAAGTTTAGAACGACCATTCTCGTTGCAAGAAGCTGTTGATGGCTTCCTCCAGCCTGCTTCCGAGGTCATGGTCTCAGACCTGCGTGCGATAATCGTGAGGGGCCTCGACCCGGGAACGATCAGGGGCAAGAAGTGCGAAGACTGTACGAGCGGAAAGGCGAACATTGCGGAGTGCGGAGCCGACCTAGAAGGGAACTGGTGGATGGACAACATCGTTGAACCAAACCGCCACAAGGCAGCAGAGTGTCTGTCGTTACTCAAATCTCCACAGTCGAAGCCCCAGACGTTGTGGGAGAGCGCCACGATCATTTTGACGTCGAGCGAGGCTGTTGAAAGATGACAACAGTAGTTGGCGAGCAGTTCATAAATCGCAGCTGAATTTCAGTTCATTGTTTTGATTCTTTGCACTGGTTCGACTGACCGTGTGTTAGCCCGGGCCAAGATTTGGTCAATATCGCTGACCTTCGAGTAAAGAAGATGAAGGTCTCGTGCTCAGCGTGCTTCGTGCGATCGTGGCGTTACTGGCGTAGTTCAGGGGCTAGCTTTTAGGTGAACTGTGTTGAGATATTGGCGGCACCACCGAGATCGTTCCTGAGGGCGAAAAGCACTTTCAGCAAAATTTGAACTTTCATGGACACAGATGGGCTCGATGTGGCGGAGCCGAGCTTCAAAAGAGCAGATGGCTGAGGTGGCGAGATTGTACGACCAAACCACAAGTGGGCAGCTCCGTTCAGTTTCTGCTGCACCTCGGACCTTCTGCGCCTCGCTTGATGGATTCCGAGCAATGGGTTAGGCATCAAATTGCGTTCGACAGGTTGTCGTCGCTGGTCGTCTCCTTCGTACTCCTACCAAGGTTTCCGCATAGAGCTGACCAAGGCGCACGAAACACAATTTGGCCGCATTCCAGCCGGAATGCCTCGCCTGTCTTGTTTGCTCCCTCTCATAATACCACTGTAGAGACCCAGAAGACCGCTCATAGGCTCCACGGCACATAGTTTCTGGGATCGCTCAACGTGCTAATTCGAGAGATCTTCGCAGGACATGATTCTCGTTCGGAGCCATACGATCTCCCGAGTTCGTCTCTTGAGCTTGTCCATGCTCACAGCCACCCCATCACCTGAGTATGCAGCATTCTAGGGTATGCCATAGTTGAGTTGCGATGATGGAGGGCCAAACATGTTCAGCTGCCTTTCCCTATGATCGAGTACGAACGGTGCCAACGGCTCAGAGCGACGTTGCAGAACGCGCCACACTATGGGCTTCATGTTGCCGTGTTGCTGTTTGTGAACATGCTGCCCCCACAGTATGCCTGTTGTGTGTTTATCCGCAAAGTGTCCTCGACCTGTACGAAATTGGACATGAAAACGATTCTGGGAGATGTCTTCAAGATGTAATGTGTCCAGTCCAGCTTCCTTACTTGTAAGATAGTCAAAAATCGCATTCCATTGACTACCAGAAGCCAATCCAAACTTTTGCAGTGTGAAATGTTTGACTGCGTGCCGCTTCAGGAAAGATAGCAGGTCTGGCTCACTCGCCTCCAGATTCCGTAGCGCAAGTACTCGCAAAGTGGGAAGATGGACTGCTCGGGTGAGATGCTGCAGAAAGCCCAGTATTTCGTAGTTGTCAAGCTCGCGTCGAGATCGTCTCATCTCGCATCTTCTCAAGTCAAGCTGTTTCAAGCCTTTGCAGACGTTCAACAGAGCCGCCAGCCCACTGAAGTTTGCCTTGTCCGTCGCTTGTGATTTCAAAGTTTCAAGGTTTGGCAGCAACTTGGTTGTGCTTGGTACTGCTGCCAGGCGTTCAATCAGGTCTCCGGTTGACGAGAGATCGTATTTTGTCTCATTGAGTATACGATCCGAGACACTGATGGACAATGCGTCCAGGTTGGCCAAGGTAAAAGCGATCCCATTTGTCTGCCAATTGTAACGACTTAGCTCCACGCACTCCAGGCTGCAATCCCCAGAGAAATCGTTGCAGAAAAGTTTGAGCTCCTGGACGCGTAGGTCGACGGCATTGAGCGCAAGTACAAGAGTGCGAAGCGTCTCCGCAGCCTTCTGCCATACAGATCTCCAGCCTGGTCTTCGGGACATGTCCTCTGACATCTTAGAATCTTCACGGTATACCATGACATCTGTCGAGATGCGTTTCAGCCCAGAATGTTGTGGGCGAGCGGCAAGATTGAGAAAGATGCGAGTCAGTAATTTGACGGCATCTCCTGCGATGTGAAAAGAAGCGCAGTCGGCGCGTTTCGCTCGCAACAATTGGAGTTCTGCGGCTGCATGTGCTAGCTCTGCCTCACTGCAAGGCTGCTCTGGCATGTAAGGTATCCGACGTGCTAAATCTATACGTTTGACCAATGTTCGAGTTGTTTTCGCAAGCTGATGCTCAAGCAAAGCAGTATTGTAGACCACTCCAACTAGTGTCAGCTGCTCAACGAAACATCCAATGCGGCCCTTCGTTGTCAGCTCAACCATGAATTCGAGAGCAGGTCTTGTAATTTCCACGTATTTTTGTCTCAAGAAGGTGCCGAAGTGCTTTTGAGTTGCCATGTGCGCAATGCGGCGACTGACCAAGCGAAGAATGTTGAGGTCATGTAATTGCAATCGTACATTGATCTCCTCGAAGACCTCGCTTGGTAGCTCGTCCAAATGTGAAAGGGGCATTATGTAGAATGATACTTGTTCCGGCGATGCCCAGCTCAAACAGAACCGTAGAGCAGATATGTCGATGCTGCCAAGATATCAATACGGTCAAGAATTAAAACGAGATGCCTCGGTTAATCATGTGCTTGGCCTTTACTCTCCATGCCACCTCCAGTGATTAAGCTACAGGCTGCCAAACTCATATCGTGTCATGGGCTTTGCTGGGAGTGTAACGCATCCTGCATTGTGCAATTGCGAAGAGCTTCATCTTGGTGGAGATATGGCGGCGTTGCTCGTGCCTTTTCGTGCCGGGCTCTCTGCGGAAGCCATTCTGGTGATGAAACCGATCTGGCCGCGTGTCGCATGTTCTGAAAGCTCGCCATCCTTGCGAGCAATCAGTAGCACTTTCTTTCGAGATGGAAGTCCAGCTTTCCGTAGCGATTGATAAGGACAGTGCTCCACGAAGCTGTCAGGGGGGTTTCAATCATGAGGCATGGCTCGCCCGCTCGATGCCTTGTCGTGCACTGCGGAGCGCCGGTTTGCATCTTGAGCTCCGCATTGGACCTCGCGAGTCGACTGCTCGCCGAACAGTCTTCTGTGGAGGCGGAGCGAAGGAGTCAGGTTCACATGTGGGGTGTGGCGGAGCGCGAGTAGAGTTTAATTCGCTTTACGCCACGCTCTTACGCACGAGCGGCTTTAGTCTTAGTAGCTCAGCCTTCGCTACGCCGACTAATTAGTAGCAAGCTGCCGGTCTTCTTCGGAGAAGGTCTAAGGGCGAGATTAAGGGTTTAGGTAGATACTGCGCAGCTTCGCTATACTAATTTAGTATACGTACTACGTAGCTTCGTTATCTCGGTATATACTCGCTAGCGACGACGACGTTATATAATAAAAATCTAAGTAGTACGTTCGTTACGGAATAGTATAAATTGTTGTGAACTGACACTCTACTGGGCCCTGTTATGAGTTATGTGTATTAGTTCCTATATACCCGGGACCCCAGACCCTATATACTAGCTCCTATATAGTACTATTCGATAGTATAGATAATTCTATATCCTCTTTTACCCGATAATACGAGAGAGAGGGTCCCTTAGTGCCCCCGATAACATACGACGATACGCGACTTCGTAATAAGGTATATTTATTAGAAGTTATATAAAGGAAAATGTTACGAAGTCGCGTATCGTTGTATATTATCGGGGGCACTAAGAGACTCTCTCTCTCGTATTATCGGGTAAAAGAGGATATAGAATTATCTATACTATCGAATAGTACTATATAGGGGCTAGTATATAGGGTCTAGGGTCCCGAGTATATAGGAACTAATATATATAACTTATAACAGGGCCTAGTAGAGTGTTAGTTTATAACAGAAAAAGATATATACGATATATAAAGTAGAAGTCGAAGTAAGTTTACTTATAAAGCCGAAATTTCGTAGGTAAAATTATCGCTCGTCGAAGTATATAAATTCCGTCCGATTAGCGTAGTATAAAACAAATCTAAGTCGGCTAAAGTAAGTAGTTCGGTATCGTCGATTTTTTACCGGTAGGCTCGTAAGTTTATCGTAATATTTAGAAGTCGTATCGATAAATAAAGGAAGAGGAATTCGAAGCTACGACGCATCTATAAATTACGACGGAGTCGCCCTTAGACTGCCTCCGGCAGTGCCCCCGAAGGGGATTAGCGCTAGGTAGCGGTGCAGTCTAATGGCTAAGACTAGAGCGGCTTGACACAAAGCGGGGGCAGACGACCGACTTCACCTTCTTCTTCTTTCTGCATTGAAGAAGCTGGTTATCACCACTAGGTTCACCAGAATCATCAGACGTCAGCGAGTACTCACCTTCGGCATCACAACCATCCCTCACATCCTTTCTGGCGTGCAGTGCTCAGGTGTCAGCGAAGACTATCCGACCGCTCTCGACCTGCAAGGCTGTAATCCTACAAGGCTGCGAGGCTGCATGTAACTATGTAGCAGGAAACGCTAGAGCGCATCTTGAACGGCACAGATCGCAAACGGAAGCAAATTCGACAACTTCGAGAGAGCATTGCTTGTCGTGAGCATGTCTCTGGCACGCAACAAAAGGCTCGTCTCTGGAACAAAAGTTGCACTGCGACAGTTTGACCGCTGGCATACCCGGACAGCGATAATGAATGCTCCAGTTCGTCGATAGAACGCCACTCGCTGCACAGCGCTAGTTACACCCGACGCCCGCAGGCATCGAGGAGCTCTGACCTGGAGCTGCAAGCCTCTATCACTTTGAGCATCAAGATCGCGTCTCTGTGTGGATCGTTACTGCACGTGCCGTGTTCGAGGCAGTGTTACACGTTATTTTGAGCGTAGAGACTGGCACTATCGGCAAGCAGCTTGCATCAAGGTGAACGAGGCTAGAACACAATCTTTCGGTTCTGCGCCAGATCTCAACCCTATATTGCAACCCCGCAAGGCTGTAGAAGGACTCGCGCTTATATCAACAGACAGTTTCCTCCACTCTCAATTTTCTTGCACTACTAGCAGACTTCAACACACCCACCACCTTCTCCAAAGAAAGCCTAGCAGAAAATGCCAACTCACCACGGCCCACACCCTCCAGGTCATGGATACATTTGTAAGTTATCACACTCGCAGTACAGGTAAAACTCCTTATGCTGACAATGCCACAGACGATCATGCCCATCACTCTCGCCTATCGCGGGTCGTTAACGCCACTGGCAAAGTGATTAGCTCCGACGAAATTCGAGGCATCCTCGACAGCTCCAACCTAGCCCTGACAGCACCACATGGAGCACCGTTGAGGATTGTTCGGGTGAATGGCCGGTATACGGTCATGAAGGGGCATTGAACGGACGGACGTGGAAGGGAGCGCGTGAAGGAGTCCAGGCTGAGAGTGGACTGATACTGTTCGTGGCACGCTGAGGCCATAGTTGGACCAAATCCATATGCTTGTCTAGAAGATCTTGAATGATGCGAGAAGTCACAAAGCACTCGGGACTCTCTATCATTGAGACACTATCAATTGGATCTTGCCCCGCAGCTCCTGCTTACGCTGTTGTCCTTCACTGATTTCGTGGTCCAGCTTGTGACAGACGATGCCTCGGAATGTCTCCACTTGATGACCAGTCTGCTGACAGTGACATGAAAGCTACAGTCAGGCACTGGAGTTTCCAGCATCAGAGCTTCATGGATTTGGAAATTGCCCTTCGCGCTATTGGGATGAAGCGCCATCGGCTTTCACCATCGTCCACGTGCGACCGCCTCCATACGTGGTTATTCTAGATCTTGTTCGCCGCCCTGACTCGCAGTCGCGCGGACGCACGACTCGTTCATTCACATAAAGCATTACTCTTGGGGTGCTCAACTGAAATGTCCCGGCCGTGCCAGGTAGGTCTCTCTCCATAGTCTAGTCAAATTTTCCTGACACCATTCGTGGCGGCATGTGAAACTTCACACGGACAGTGCCAAGTCAAAAATGAAGTCCCTGAGCAGTTCCTGTGGGCAAGAAAGACCTGTGAGGGCCCGCTAACCATTGCTCCGGAGTCATACGGTGTACAGAGTGTCATTTGCATCTGCGGATACTGGGGGCGGAACAGGGTATCCATATTGCAGTTTTGCATGCATCACTCGCGATCAGAGAGCTGGATGTGTCTCAAACCAGCAACTCCAGGTTTAAGCTTAGAGGTAAGAACTTCAAAGCCCTGGTATCCGACTCCCAAATGCAGGTAACATGTTGGATTCCTGCAAATCGTGAAAGCGCATCTTCAACTTCGACCCACAATCTGCTAGGCGTTATGGCTGACGAGGGCGGTGCTCACGCAGCGCTAGAGGCAGAGCAAAGAACGACAGTCGGACAATGCAACAAGCATGCCGGGTGTTCCCTTGTCTAGTTGCCCTGATTTATCATGCTCTGTCAGCCGGTATAAATCACAGTTTCTCTCAATGCTGGACACGCGACATTTTGCTGTATGCGCTAATGGGAAATGTTCATCTGCAGCCCTTGAGCTGGATCCCTTGCTTGACGTCCAGCCTCTGCCTATGGAGTATCACGGTATTTGATACTTGATCAAGATAGCAGCTGCAGACAGCGAGCCTGGCATCTGTCAGCAAAGTCTTAGTGTACTAGAACTCGTCTTTAACTAGCAACGAACCAGTATCTGTAGTGCAGGAACACACGAGATTAAGGCGAGAAGTCCGGGAATTTCATAATGCCTAAGTAGTATATGATCTTGCGGTATACTGCACGTCTCTCTGTTCTTGTAGATTCGCTTCGTTCCTTATCCATCCGATCTGCCACTACGAGTCTTCAATCTTTGCTGCTGCTAAGTTTTGTAACTGTAGCTATCGGACAAGGAACAATCCCTTTTGGTCCGAAAGGGAGACCCGAGTAGGTCGTCTACCTCGAAGAATTCAAATTTTGTTATACTAATCCGAGGCATAGCATCAAAGCACAATGTTGTTGTATGAGCCTTCTGTACTTGAAAAGGTCCCGCTCGGTTTTAACAGTTGCTTAGACCAGGTTATAAATCATGATCTAAGGCAAGCCTGCTGCCTCTGCAACAGCGATCTCTATGTCGGCGGCCATTTGGTATTCCCTGCGGGTAACAACTGCTCAGTCAAAAATGAGGCTTGCGGTCCGCCCTGCACTTGGAACGATACTTGCTGCTGTAAGTAAAACCTACAGATTGGGAGTTTGCAATAGTCATCTGCTTCTGGACTGACGCGCCATCTGCTTTTTAGGGAGAAGAGATCCGAAGAACGGGAACGCTGCAACCTGCTGGTGCTACGCGAAGGCCGTGGCCCACACGTCAATCGATGCTGCGCAGAAGGACCGTGGATTTGAATGTGATCCGGGTTGGACGCCAATAGGGAGTTAGGCTTCTTTTTTTCTGGTGCTGACCTGCCCCGGCTGTAGTCAGGAGCGAGATTGTTGTCCAACAGCAATTCTGTATCCTAGGGTTGCGGAGTACGTAGTGCTTTTGAGACTATCATGGCTGCCATGTCCGAACACGACGGACTAGCTGCGTATCCATCCCACAGACTCATCTGCGATGTAACAGAGGCTGTCGTTCTGAGCGGCCAATGTCGATAAGGGCAACGAAAACGCGCCACAAAGAGGTTGTTGAGCATCTCAGAGGGGAGAAAAAGAATAAATGGTACAGCAGGGAATAGAAGTTTTGAGCCGTGCTTGACAGAGTCTGTTAGAATGCTTCGACAACGCAGTAGTGCATCAAGAGACTATACCATGTAATTAGTTCCTATGCTGATGTAGGATGGAGCCTCAAAGCATTTCACTCGTGCGATATAGACTTCTGATTTCTGCTCTTGTATTATTTTGGAAGGGTATCTAGTACACGCGTTGACAGACCATTCGCCCAAAACGCCCGATTTCCATGCAGTATATCACACAATCGTGCGACGCCCGAAATTTGCAACTGACATTAGTTGTCAACTACCGGATTACCACCATGTCCCGTCGGAATTCCTTCCCACCAATCACTTCTCTTTGCTTTCTTATTGCCTCCACCAGACTGACCTCTCTCAACTTCCGCGCCTGGTTGTGGAGATTGAGACCCGCCGTTGTCTTGCAGCGGGGTCACCCCTGGTGTATTTGCTTTCGGAGAAATTGGCCGCCTTGGTACGCTGCTTCCCTCTTCACTGCTGCCTTCCTGCTGCTGCTCCTCCTCTGATTGCTCCAATCCCACTCCGATGGTGACGGCGAACAAGTCGTAAGTCTCACTGGACACCGCGCTTGGGGGTCCGAGGAACCAATTATCCGAGCCCTCGAGTTCTTGGTTGGTATCGGCTGCTGTAAGGGCTTGACAGTCCAATGGACATGTTCCATCGACAGTGCTGTGCGAAATGCTGCATGTAATTGGCGTCAGAGTGGGGGATTCTGGGAAGGTGAACTCTACGCGAAAGTCCTGCTGGCTTGATTCTGCTGACTCGGGTTGCGCATGGATACCAGGCAGGAGATTTGCGCCTGGTCCGCCTCCATTGTTACGCAAATCCAATGCAAAGAGGGTGCCGCTCAAGCCATTGGAGGGCTCTTGGAATTTGAAGAGGACGCTCCTGTCGATGGCACGGTAGCTCTCGTCGCGAAATTCTTGGGGCCCTTGAAGTTCGATTGGCGGCCGGACGATCACGGTGCCGCGTTTCTTTCTTTGCCCGCTGTCTGGAACATAGAGCGCCTCGCCATTGTTTCGAGCAATGACAAATGTGGGCTGCGATCTTGGAGGCGCATACGCCGTAGATGTGACAGCTGGGCCAGTGACTGTAGTCGCTTTCTGGAATTTTATGTCAGTGTGGTTCAAATCATATTCCTTTTAAAACCGTTGTACGTACCCTAACGTTCCGGGTGGCGGTCTCGGTTCTCGTGGTTGTCACCGTCTTCGTCGTTTTGGGTTTGAGCGAAAGGCAGCCGCATGCAGCGGAGATCTCGGCAGATTTCTTGTAGTCCGAAAGACACGACGGCTTCTGCAGGCCACTTCCATAGCGCTTCTCGGCACGCTGTTCTGCATCGCGCTTGCTCGGCGCAGCAGGGCTGCCGTTCCCAACAGGTTCTCCACCGGATGCCGGAGTGATCGCCGGCCTGACGCATCCAGTAATAGTTGTGGTGACTATCGATGCAGGCTTAGTCACAGTGCCAGTGATTTGGGTGTTTGTCTTTGTGCTCGTTGTGCATCGCGTGACTGTTTTGGTAGCGGTTTTGGGCACATTGAGGTACGAAGAGCAGAAGGCTGTGACGGAGGCCAGCTGCTTGACTTGCGAGCATTTCTTGTTCGAGGAGGAGCACAAATATGAAGGGGGGCTGTTCGATCGTTCAACGAGTTCGGCGGCTGGTATATTTGCCGCGCTGACGCCAGCCGCTGCTGTGAGTATCAGTGTCCGGAGCATGCTTTCGTGATTGAGATGGAGACAGTATCAGTGATGCAGCAGAAGGTTTGTGGTAGAGCATGCACTTTTGAACTCATGATGGCTTACACCTTGGAAGTCCAGATTCTACTCGACCGGCCCAATACCGCTTCTGATGGATTTTGATAGAGACATCTGGCGAGCCTCGCCAGCCGTTAGCGTGCCTTGTAGAGCTTGTGTCGCGAATTTGCCCAAAAGAGATGTCGTTGGTACAGATCGAGACTAGTGAGACCAATTCCAGGCGTGGCCACGTGCCGATCTACAGATCTGGACTCCGTGGCGTTCAGGTCTGGATGAGCCGAGCAGACTCATCACTGACCACGACTGAACAATGCGCGACGCGATGCAAGTGCAGCAAGCAGTTTGAAGCATCACTGCACATTGTCCAGGGGCACTCAGGCTGGGTACCAATGTGCGCATCGTATCAGTGAACCCGTGTCCAAACAGGACTCAAAGGCACGACACTGGGGCATGGCTTTTCACACAATTCTGCTATTTGTACGAGCTTCGAGAGTTACCCACGTCTTTAGAGAGAAGTTGGCGTCAGCGGAATAGCTAGTGGAGTCTTCGAATGCTAGATCGGAGGCCGCACGGCGAAGCAAGTTTTGGCCTTCGATGCCATGTAATCGTACTCTCATGTGCTGGGCTTCCCTCGGAGAATCCTAGCCTTTCCCCAAGTCATACGTGGAAATCATGGAGTCAGCGCAATCGAGGTTGAGTAGCAGGCTTTGGCCATGATTTCTCACTTCTGCGCGCTCACCGGGAAAGACACTGTGCGATTCTTTGGTGAAGTGGTAGAGCAGCTCAGCAGAGCTTGCAGCTGCGTCGGGCTTTTGGTGAGATCCTGTTTCCCATCCGGCAGTATCGCCACAATGATGAGCGATCCAGCGAGTTCCAAGCGGGACAAATATCACCCTGAGTGCATCAGTCCATCCATCGCTCGTTCTTGGACTCATTGGGGCTTCTTGCAGCCCCACGTCGGCGCTGACGCCCGGCCAACGTGGCTAGTCGCAGAGACTCCATATGTGAGTTGGGTCTACGTGCGCAGCTATGCACACGAGCGAAGTAGCCGTGGACAGAAATCTACGGCATTACGGATGTATCGGCGTCGATGGTGCAAGGTCAGTAGGAGGTTTCAAACTGCAGAGAAGAGGAGAACACGCTGAACTTATGCACAGGTGCATAAAATTCACCCTCCTTGATTAGTAAGTCTGCATCTCAAGCGAAACAGCGATTGTTTGAACGTCATAAGAGCGCTACGATCCCGCAGCATATACAATTTACTCACTCACCGGCACATCCACGATTCACAAGCAGAGCAGTTCTGTGATACTTCCTCTCCAAGAGCCCAAACAGTCCAAATTCGATTTCGGAACATCATGTCTCCGATCCGTGTCGGTATCCTGGGTCTTTCCGCCACAAGCTCCTGGGCCGTGCAAGTCCATCTTCCTTACCTCATCTCCTCGCCAAAGTACACCATCACTGGCGTTTGCAACTCGTCCCGCGAGTCGTCGCAGAAAGCAATTGATGCTCACTCCTTGAACGATGCCAAAGCTTATGGCTCTCCCGCCGATCTGGCCGCCAGCTCCGAGATGGACCTTATTGTTTGCGCTGTGCGCGTGGACCGCCACTATGATGCTCTCAAACCTGCGATCGCAGCGGGCAAAGACGTCTTTGTGGAATGGCCCTGGCATCAAACTCGAAGGACTGCAAGGAACTCTTGGAGTTAGCCGAGGAGAAGGGTGCAAAGACTATGGTCGGCTTACAAGGCCAGATCAGTACGCCAATCAAACGAATGAAGGATCTTGTCGACCAGGGCGCAATTGGCCGCGTGGTCAGCAGCAGTATCGACTTGTGGACTGCACTTAGCACCTCAGAAACTCGTGAAGGCTACGAATATCTCAACTTTAAGGAACTCGGCGGGAATATGATGATCATCCCGTTCGGGCACTTTTACGACAGTGTTAGCTACGTTCTGGGCGAGCTTCAATATCTTTCAGCGACGCTGTCTACACAGTATCCCGAGATTACTGTGAAATCCTCGGATGGCAAAGTCATCGATACGATCAAGCGTACGACGGCCGATCAGGTGACCATGTCCGGCCTCCTCGAGAGCGGCGCACATTCTTCAGCTATCGTCCACGGAAGCGCTCCATTGAAAGGCGAGCCAGCTCTCGTGTGGCGCATCGAAGGCGAAAATGGCATCATTGAACTCCGTGGCGAGTCGGCCTTTGCTGTAAGTATGTCCGGGCAAGTCAAGATCAGGCTGCAGGATCTTGCGACCGGCGAGGTAAAGGACATCGATTTCGAAGGAGGTGACGCCGGCCCACCAGAAAATATTGGACGACTATATGAGGCTTTCGCAGATGGAGACGATTACCCTGATTGGACGTGGGCTGTGAAGCGGCATGCTTGGATTGATGCGCTCTATGAAAGCCATGAGAGCGGAAAACGCGTGTCGTATGCGTGATGGCGCGATTTGGTCGTGGTTGTGCATCCATGGCATAGACTATTGCTTCAATTCCATGGTTCCGGAATGGCTTGGGAAAGCTCTCTCGAAATTCTAGTCTTCTCGTACGCCATTTTGAAGGAATGGGCGTCCCACCAAAATAGCCCTGTTTTCACACGTCGCCATAGATCGAAGGTTCCTCACTCCGGACAATAGACCGGACCGGAACGGCGCAGAAAGAGTCCTTTAAGATAGTTGCGACGGGAGCTTAACTTTTCACGACCTTAACGTGGACGATAGGCGGCTGCAACACTCGACATAGCTTTGAGCCGCACAAAAAAAACATTCACCCCATGTACCACGCCGAGCCCATGCGGCGTTTCCATCGATGCCTGGCAACGCCACGCCAGGCTTTGCGAACCACAAGCTCAGCTCTTCCAGCTCTTTCTTCCAGCACCCTCTTGCGACATTCAATGCGCGACACTCGCCTCAATCACTATGTTCAATCAACCGCACGCAGCGTGGTCGCTCGTTGACGTACTTGAATATGCCGAAGCCCACCAGTCGTCTTCGTCAACAGCGCTACCAGAGAAGCCCTTAAGATGTCTGAAGAGAGGCACAGAGAGCAATAGCCTACACACCCAGGCCTACTCCGCACAAAATTATGTTGCAGTGAGTTATACGTGGCCCAGTATGGCATGGAAGAGACTGTACGACAGCAATGTATCCACTCAGATCTGGAATGGGAACTACTGCAGCGACTCTGAACACATTAGTATGTTCATGATCCATGCACTTGATCGGATGCTTCGGCAATGGCAAAAAGATGGAAATGAGCAAGAGTTACACATGTGGGTCGACCATTCATGCATAAACCAGGCCGACGACCAGGAGAAGCAAAAGCAAGTTGCAATCATGGACCGCATCTATTCGGGCGCCCACCTCACTGCTGTCATGCTGGAAGACATAGAGCTAACTGCCGAGGAACATGACTTTCTGAGGTCTTCGAATCGAAGAGTTGGCGAAGAACGCTCCAGATTCCTTACGCTAGTACGCAAAATCCTCAGTGCCAGATGGTTTCGCAGGGCTTGGTGCTCGCAAGAGTACCTCCTGAGTCGCGGCACCTTCTTCTTCATGCATCAGTCTGGGAGGCCCAGGGAGCCAATTGCTTTTCCCAGCCAGTTCCTGGCTGCAAGTGTGACCCACGCACGAATTTACGATGCAACCGTGCCCTCAGTTACCTGAAATGAGAGGCATTGCAAGTTTGTACCAGCCGGTTGCTGGCCTCGTTTTCGTCGGCTCATTCGTCTGGGCATACGGAGTCGTACAGACACTGAAATGCTACGAAATATTCGACAAGGTGGCTCTGGTGTTAAACCTTGTGTGAACGCCTCCACATCGAAGGCTAGCGGCATTTCCGAGCACAAAAGGCAATCCAAGTGTCAATGCAGGCATCAATGTTGCCAAAATAGTCAACGTGCTCGCTATACAAAATAAGGACTTTTCGCTTCTTCAGGCTGGCCATCAGAATGATAATCCATTCATAGGCCTCCACGGCTTCGGCTGGGCTGCTCTACCGATCAAAGGCGACGAGATAGCAAATTCGTGGCGCCATCATATCTACGAAGTCGGCAAGGATCCTACGGCTACGTTGACCGCAGCAGGTCTCAAACTTCGAGGCCCGATCGAACGCATTGTCTCCCAGCAGAACTGGACAATAAAGCGTGCCGGCGAAAAGCTTGACGTTACAGTGGACCAGATCCACAGGACTATCGAACCCGACTGGCTGCAGCAACCAGATGCCCATAGCCCCGTAGAGGGCAGTCTGTACGACCGCGATCCTCAAATGTCTAGACTCCGCGACATCCTCTACGCTATCGAGTCCTTCAACGCCAAGGACATATGGCCCACTTTCCTGCCTGCGGATGAGACATGGATACTGCTCGAACAGAACGATGGCTTTCGGTCATGCAACGAGGGCTCACTCCGTGCACGCATCATAAAGGAGTATATCAGACCTGGCACGACTCAACGAACTATCGCTGCTGGCTCAGCTTTCTTGCATCGAGACGATGAAACCAGCTTCAATGTACTGACGCTCTCGAATGGATTCCGAATGGTCGTGGGCAGCAACATGGCTGATATGCGTGGGTGCGAGATATTCCAGCCCTACGTTATGAGGATGACGGAGTTTGGTGCGCATGGCATTACTTCTAATGCTTTTTTGTTGCAAGCTACATCGTCTATTGAGGTGGAAGATGTCCGAAGAGTCGAAGGACACGTCAGATGTTTCCAACTTGTCCCAGAAAATGCAAACGTACGGAGTATCACGTTGAGGTGATGAATCCGACAGCTGTGTAATCGAAATCAGTAATGTATGGTATGCTATGGTGACGGACTCGTTATAGGTACGAGATGCAATGGGGGTCCACAAAATCGACACGATCAACTTAAATCATCCTTCGTCAACCAGAAGCGGCACTTCCACCGGCTAGACGCATGATGGATAAGCTGCACTAGATCCGAAGTCGATCTTCGTGCCATGATGCATATCTTGCATGTATTCGAGCTTTCTGCCATGCGAAGTGGAACGTGGCGTACACCACGAATTCAATGTGATATATCCTCCGATCGTCATGATGACCACCGATTCAGTCTCTCATCAGCATTAACCTCTTTCGGCAATTACAGTTCCCTCAAGATCGGCATGATGATCATCACACTGGATGCTTGGCAGGTCCACGGCAGCGACGAGTCGATCGATTTGGCCGTGACGTCAAGTATGCCACGAACACGTCTCACCGTTATGGTGGAAGATACGTGAGTTGTGTGGCCGACCGGAAGTATCGATTTGTGAGAGCGAGACATTTTGGCAGACTTCACGTTTCGCCTGTTCGAAGATTCAACAGCGATCATGAACAATCAAGAGCAACGGCAGAATGAAGACCACTATATCGTATCCGTCCTCCCCAAATCAGGCCCAATGCTATCAAGCTGCGCGCGTAAATACCGAGATCTGCGCATACACGGAATGGAAGAATCTCACGGAGCTGTAGCCGGATCCTACGAAGTTGAAAAGAATCTTCCAATTTCACACTATGAGCATCTGCTAAGCCAACCTGGACGATGTGTGTTCGCAATTGTTCACGATCCTCGACGAATATATAACAGCACGAACGACGCTCTCGAACGAGGCGAGTGGATCAGTCTCTATCATTTACGCGGCCCTATACCTCTCACGGATTGGACTTGGCCTAATGTGGGAGGTCTACGTTCCGACGACGAAGAAACTCGCTGGCATATATTCAGCTTCTACGTAAAGCCGGAGCATCGAAAAGGCGGCACGTTGACAAAGACGATGCATTCTGTACGCACGAAATTCTGCACCGACTACACGCGACGATTACTTGGCGCGAAGGCGAAGAGAGATGGCAGGAAAGTTCTGTACATGAGACAGAGGTGTTCTCTTGCGAATCACAATCGGTCTGTCGAGAAATTGTACCGAAAATTTGACTGGCATGTTGCTGGCTTTGTTACGATGGAAGAAGGCCAGAAAAGTTGTGAGAATGGGTATGAGCCGCAGTGGATGGAAGAAGATCATGCCGAGTGTGCGGTTATGGAGCATTTGAGTGAGATTGATGTGGAAGGAGGTGAGGAAGTGCGCGCTGTACAAGCAAGGCTGTAGTGGTTTCATCTGTTCTATGGTCTACTGTAGTTTGATAACTGCCATGATCATGACTTTCCTCCCCGTACATACTGACTTCTTGCCCGCAAGCGTGGCCCATAGACATAAAAGGCCCAAGGAATTGGGGTAAGCCCTAGTTGTACAAATCCCAAAAGACTTGTCGCCCAACCAATCCCTAGTTTCTCATACATCTGCACAGTGAATAGCGGGAAGGCGAAGCCAAAAGCGTAGCGTGTAAAATTGTTTGCTACTGCTGCGCTGGCTCCGAATCTTGCCCCGTAGAAGTCGACAATGTAAAGGTTGGCAGACATGAGCACCAGCATATTGCCAAACCCGTACAATGTTGCTGCGATAACGGGACAGATCCAGTGCACTCCATAGTTGGCTGACCAACCAAACCAGAATCTGCTTCATGTTAGCGATCGCTTGCGCACGACATGCGAGCACCACTCACAATGATATTGGTAGTGCAATAGAGCCAATCATGGCATAGAAAAGCCTTTGCTCTATCGGTGGCTTGCCTTGGTACTTCTTCATCTGCCTAGGCGTAACAGTGCGTGACCAGACGATCAGAAGAAGAGCAGCACATAAGCAGCCCACGCCAATGCTCAGGAACATGAGACCAGTTCCTCCTATACCGAAGCCGTACACTTTGGGAAAAATATATGGAAATGAGGCGAAGTAGCCGTACAGCACGCCGAAATTGCACCCCACGTAGCTTTTGAGATGTCAGTTTGTCCAATTTCGGATTCTGATTCCATGCAGACTTACAGTGTCAACAGCGCCACCACAGGCTCCACTAACAGCATGTGTACTGGCCTCTTCAGCTGGCCCTGCACAAATCCCTTGACGCTCTGTGCGTAGGTAAGATCAGGCTCACCACTGGCAATGCCCCTCTTCTTCGCCCGCTTTTGCAGAATGACAGACTTGTACGTCTCTTTCATCCCGACCGAACCTGCAAGGCAGACTGTACTGAAGAGCAGCAGCGTCCACTGCGTCCACCTCCAGCCCATTCCAAGCGTTGCATAGGCTCCAATCATGGGTGCAATTGCTGGTCCCAAGAACGGTGTCGTGATAAAAAGCGTCATTGGCAGAGCTCTATCCTTCGGTATCCAAATATCTGCAATACTCGCCGTGCCAATTGACAGTCCAGGACTTCCGCACAATCCAGCCAGGAGTCTGCAGACTATGAGACTTGCAACGTTCGAACTGAGTCCGCAACCCAGCACAAAAAGCGAGAATGTGAATATTGAGGTTTGGTAGATGACTCTTCGTCCGAAGTATTCGCTACTCGGTGACGCGATGAAGGGCCCAAAGCCTACACCGAGGACGTAGAAGACGAATGGTATGAGGGACAGTGTGTAGTTCGTGGAGAATTCCATTTGAATTTCCTCGCGAGCGGGTGTGATGATTGAGGAGCCGAGTGTTACAACCAAGGCAATTGATGCCGGCATGATTGTTTGATACCATTTTCGGCCAACAGACCAGTTTTGGGGATTGTCGGGGTCGGATTCGGAATTCCAATTTAGGGTGGTAGAGGAAGCATTCTGTGCTGGTGCTTGCGGTGTAACTGGGGCCTTTGACTGGTCTGGTCCATGGCTGGTGGCTTCCTGATACGATTCTCGCCGGGAGGTATCTTTGCTGCTACTATCGTCCGGAGTGTTGTGCTCAAGGTCCTTCTCGTTCATGGTTGCTGCACTCTGGAGTGAACGTCGACAGGGGTCTGTCCCTCAGAATCGTTATATCGGACTTCGAATTCGGTATTGCTGACGACAGTGCTGCCATGGCATCATAGTGCTTCGAGAATTTCCGTGTTGGGAGAAGATGGGCGAATTAGGGTTTCTCAACACCGCGCCAGTCGGCGATGTTTGCGCCAAAGGCTACACGGCTCTGCTCTGCATTAGCTACTTTGGTAGCATTTGAGGTCGATCTTGCAGTGGCCATCGTTCATGGCATCATCCATCAATATCCCAAACTTGTTCGAACTCGGCATTGCTAGCATAACCAAACTCCGAATCACTGTCAATAGATGAGGAAGCAGAGGAAATACTAGCCTTGTCATGCATTTGGACAGCATCAACGGCGGCCAGGAGAGTCTACAAGCGCTCCTCGCCGCAGGGGTGCGCAAAAACAACGGTTTTCATCACCACGATCTTGTATTCCAGCCGATCGATTGGGCAAGCGGCGCCCACGGGCGAGGGTAGCGGTGCACTCATGGCGGGTGATGCCATGGTCAAGACTTCTATGCCTCTATGTTGCGCAGACATGTTAAAGTATACAGCACAATTTGACAGAAGTTCACTTTGATGAGTGCGCAAAGGATTTCATCTTGCCGATGGGGGTCAGCGGCTCGTCCCGCCCGGCATCGGGAAGTTCCGAAGTGAAATCTGTTAGCACAAAAGAGAAAACCGGACGCAACTCCACCAAACCTGCATCGATCGGGCCAAAAGAGTTGTTATGCTTCCAAAGAAGCCTGTTCCATATCTGGGAATTGAACCCAGGCCTTGTCGGAGCTGCTTCATTGAGAGCGACAAATCCTAGCCACTAGACCAATATGGACTCGAATGTACCTGATTCGTTGGGGAGGAGGCGGCTCAATTGTGATATATAGATCGAGTGCAGCCGAAAGCAGTAAGGGAAAAGCACCGAGTAGACACTCAAAATGACTTGACAACATGCGTATTACTCAAACAACAACAGCTTGTAATCGCAATAGACAATGCCCAAACTACAGTATAACACCGCATTACATTTCGGCAGCTATTAGGTCCGCTTACTATAGAGCTCCATCGAGTTTTGCTTGACTAGTCTGTCGATTATCCGCCTTTATCATTCGTACTATGCTTAAGGACAAGCAAACTCACGGGTACGCCTTTCTGCTCACACGCTTATGCGACTAACACAGATAGAACCGATATGATTACCGATTCCTATCTTGCAACTAGCTTTGAGCACTAAGAACAGGATGAACTACCATATGAAGCTTGCTGAGATGCGGATGATTTGACATGAGAAGTTTGGCTGCGTCCTCAGTATAGTATGAGCGAGACCAAAATCGAGGCTGATCGAATGGAGTTTGCTTGAAGCCGGGATCCTCATACCTGTGCGTGATAAGCTTTCTGGTGAACAGCTATGAAACATAGATCCGCACTTACATTGCTGTCGTAATCAATGCACCATATTCGAGTAATGCTTTAATGCATTCAAAGCGATGCTTCTTTCTCGAAAAGTAGTAAGCTTCGAGTACAGATTTTCCGCAATGGTCCAGCAAGTTGAAATCAGCCTTTGCCTTTCCGAGTGTCCATATCATTGTAAGATTGTAATCATCAACTGCCCAGAGTATAAACCAATGTAGGAATGGCAGCGTTTTCGTCGCTTCATCCAGCGTGTGATATGGCTCGTCGCCTTCGTGCTTGACTGGGCCAGAGCGGAAAGACGATCTCCTGATCCGCATATATGGCGCCTGCCAATCAGATCGGGCGACGTGAGCATCATCTGCCTTGTTCATGAGACTCTCCTTCATCGATGCAATTCGGCACGGTGTGTGGTTCGGGTTGGCACCGTACTTGAGCAGTAATTCGATGAATCTTCCTGCGTAGTACCTCGATTCCTCGTCCAGTGGTAAGAAATCCAGTACATCCCAGGTGTGTCCTGGGTCTTGCTCAGTCACCATCGAGAGGCAGTGCATTTAGTCTTACCTGTCTTCGGAAGATCTACTCCCTGCGAAACAGACACTCCGCAATCCAGCAACAACTTAGTGAGTTCAATGTGGAAACCCTGTTCTTGATACGGTAGTCCCGGAGGATTAAGCACCATCAGGAGCAGGGGTCGTCCAAACTTGCAAATTTCACGAGCAGAACTTTGGGCAATTGCTTTTCTCACATATGCCTTCATGTTCCTGAGCACAGCCCAGGCAAGGAAATTTTTATGCCAGCCATTGTTGTGGGATTCGGCAAAGGGTAGTAGTCTTTCGGGCCAGAGGACGCCATGTGCTCGAGATAGTTCGCCGTCGATTGCCTTGATGAGACCAAATATGATATCGTCATCTTGCGACCCGAGTGCAGATTCGCCATGATACTCGATCAAGTCTGCGATGAACCCCAAGTGGTCGCCTGTTCTCCAGGACTCTAGACTTACCCAGGTCAGGACCGCTTCGAGAGTGAGTTGATAACCGCTTGGAACAGCACGCCTCTGCGAGGACTGCGTCATCGCACGAGTCAACAAAGACTTCATATTCGATTCGAAGCTTTCCAGCAGAAAGTCACGGACTGTGCGATGCAGTATCTGCACTGTGCAGAGCTTCCGGCGACTTTCTGACAATTCTTCTGGCGTGGTAGAGGCACCGGCTACATACACCTGTAGGAGCCCTCGGCACAACGATTTGCATCTCTCGCTATGTAAGTCAAAGTCAGGCCCTCGTGACAAGAATCAATGTGGGACAGTGCTTACGTTAACATGAAGCTATTCTCCACGACTTGGCTCCATTCGGAGAAAGCCTTTTGCTTGTTCTCATCCGAATTGTCCTTGTGGAACTCGTAGAGTGGTCCTTCCCCATGCGTCATCTGCAAGGCATGCTGTGATGTGCGCGCCAAGTGTACAATGGTTGGGGGGCGATAGTTTTGTGAGTCCAGTACGATGCGGAAGAATATGTAGGCTTCCAGGCAGTCCGAATCTTTGATCTTCTCCGTCAGGATTACTTCGTAATAACTATTGAGAGTTTTAGGGACACCTTTCAGCAAACGTTCAATCGCGGCCAGCGAGGGCTGTCCTCTCCTGAGATCTACAGCCAGATCGTCCACTACTAGCCTCACCCACAAAAAGACTCCCAGCGCGTCCCCAACAATTTTTGTGACGAGCTTCTCTGCATCCAATCGAGTTGCCTCGTTGGCGAGGAAATGTTTCATAGAGGTAGTTTCACCGAGCCGTGTGCTCACGTACGTCTGGATGTCGTTCGCCGTGTATTGGTGTATTTGTAGCTTTGGAACGCCGATGAAGGCTTCCTTCAAATTGTCGTCGTCATCTCTGCTGGCTACCACGATCTTCAGCCGGTTGTTATTTGTTGCTTTCAAGTTGCGGAAGAAGTCTGCCACTTCTCCTGGGTTCAAGGCTTCGTCCAGCGCGTCAATCAGAAGCAAAACGCTGATCGTAGTAGTGGGACTATCGAGGATGGCAAAGATCGCCTGTTTGAGGTGTTCAAGGGACCATTGGACATTGTGGTTTCCATCATAAGACGGATAGCCTTTTGAGTGGCTAATGTTGAAAATTTGCAATGCAATGTCAAGCAAATCGGACCGAACGCTGCCATCCTGGGAGAGAATCTGATGCAGTATCGAACGCAATACCGATATAAGTTCGCGGTTGGCCACGCTTGAGCGATCGGTCAGGAATACGCCAGCCATAATCCATGCGTCTGTGTGTTGGTTCTTTGAGCTGTTCATGCCGAACTCGTTCCAAGTTGGCAGCATCGTAGACGTGCGGGAGTCTTTATCGTCAAAAATGAATTTTATGGCGGTGGACTTGCCAGATCCTGGGAGGCCACTAATCCAGAAAACCCGCTCCGAGCTTTCCAGCCACTGGGGAAAGTGGTGGCGCTCTTCTGCATCGTACAGCCAGTTCAGCGTTGTCATAAATCGTTGATCTATCTGGCTGTAGCGAGACATGTAGTGCGAAGGGAGCATCTCAGAGACGCGAAGGCTCTTAAGATAGTCTAAAATGGAATGGTCAGAAATAATATGGCTGCCTATGTTCCGCACAGGACTAACTTTCTTGCAGTTTATTTCTTCTGGAGACAATTCGCTCGTTATAGCTCTCTATGTATCGTCTGACAGCTGCACAGACGGTTTTGTATCCTTGAGCATGTCTGTCAGCGAAGCGACACATATCAATATGATTCTCGTTGATGCTGTGTTTGGATTCCCAGCCATCGTCCAGGCAGGAAGAGAAGTCTTCGACGACCTGTGATGGGTTAGTTTAGAGGCGCGAACCATAGCGCGAGCGCGAATGACCTTTCCGTTCAGTCCCTGCATGCCGGTAAGACCTTTGTCCTCGACAAATGAGTCAACTTGGAAGTCCTGCTTCAAAGACATCTTGGCAAATTCCTCTCGCAAAATTTCCAGTATTTCTGAATCGATGGTCAGGCCGCGTAGCAATTTGTCGTTGGTGTCAAATCCGCAGGCCTTGACGATTCGTCTCGCGAATTCGCCCAGGGGTGCATAGTCACTTCCTCGATGCGGTGTGCCGAAGAATGCGATTCCCACCGTGCTTTCGTGGATGCGGCGAAGGTGCTTCTTTTGCTCGATGCTATCTCGAGATGCTATCATTGCCTAGCAGGCACTGCCATTGTATACTCAACAGTTCACGACCGATTTCTGCTTACGCGTTTCACCAGAAGACCACCCAGTGAATGAGCTATGAAAACCAGCGGTCGCATGGGATCGCCCGATCTTTCGATCTCTACACTGTCGAGGAGATTGTATCCTGCTTCTCTATCAGCGTGATTTCTCGGCTTGGATCTTATCTACACATGCCGTGTCGAAAGATGCCACTTTTGTTGGCGCCCCCAGAGAAGAAGTGCGAGATGTTGGAATCATACCCGTAACTGTATGGTCCATTTTGTAAGCATGACTGCCTCAGCTGGATGCACCACTTACGTTAAAATCCTGGCGTCGGGAACATCTTCTGCAAGCAGATTTTCGGGACAGAAAATTCCCTGCTTGTCGCCTGGAATCGACATCTCGGATGGATTTGCGCTTGATGTTCTGCTGCCCGTCCTGAAACCGGGAGAAAATCCTTCTGAATGGACTGCGACTCCTCTGTTGCTCTCTAGGCGATGTAGTTGGGACCTGCAACATAGCTGTGGAGCTTCCTCGGTGCGTCCAGGTTTCGCGTGGATGGCCACCCAGGCCATGAACAAACACGATACTGCCCATGTCTCAGTAGACATATACTCCAGTGACCAGGAGGAACTCACTCAACAACAGGCTCATCTCCGCCATCTGCAAGTACGGTCAGACCTTCGCGACGTACCGATACGGGTTGTCTCCCGCGCCATTGAGATTCTGTTGATACACGCAAGACAGACGAGTTCATGCCAGTTATCTGAGGCGGAAGCGATGTCCGCGATGCCCCTGCGACCGCGTCCGTGTTGGAGCTCATGGTTTGAGGAGCAGTATAAATGTAGTACAAGACAATGTTGTCCTGGGAGCGATGGAAAGCGCAGCGCATACAACATTAAGTCGTGCCCCACTACGAGGCGCTCATGCAAGTGATCCGATGAGGCTGACAAAGCCAGAAACACCTCTGCAGAGCTTGCATGAGCTGACCTGAGCTGCACGACATTATGCGCATGAAGCAGGTATATAGCTCAGTCAGTGGCTCGATTCTCATTCTCTTCCGAGAATGTTGTACTTCCCACCCGACAGAGCTCGTCTACAAATTGGTGGTGTCGGGCGGTCCAGATTCGCCCGCATTGAGAGGCTTGCTGGAAATTGCATTGCACGGTCGGTGCTATCTCGATAGCGCCATTTACGGGAATGTGACGTTTCTGTTGGCAACATCCAGTCCTGCTATGGAGCAATTGGCCTGAAGAAGTGCTTTGTGTTAGGTTCATCCACAGATCCTCAACACCAGAGTGTCTTCGCTCGATCATTGAACACCAAAAGAATGCGATCAAGCTCTGAGTCTGGATCTGTATCCGCTGACGGTACCCGTCTCCTGATGTTTGGTGATGGAATGGTTCGCATGGAGCAAGAAGTAAGGAAGGAAGAAAGCTGCGGGGTGCTGTAGTTCCGACCTTGGCAATGACTGCAAAAGATCAGGAGGATCAGTTTGCCAAGCGTTGCTACCCCTCGTATCATGCCCTCTGCTACGTTTCACTTTGCTTGACAAGAGATACTGCTGTACTGAGATTCCCCAGCCACATCAAGGTCTGCCAGCGAAGCCGGTCGGCACGATTGCAAAGTCGGTATGTTCTCTTCGAATTTGTTGCCTTGTGGTTCGGTCTGCGAATCGTATTTGCATTGTCGCGTATACTCCAACTTCAGAAATCGTAAAGGTCTGTTCCGATCTATGTTCGGCGCAGTGCTTGTGTATCTGCCGCGTGCTTCAAGAATGCACGGGAAAATGCAACTTTGGCCTGAAGTCCTTGTTGTCAATATGGAAGTATCTTCACGACTCAAAGCTATGTTGAGCATGTCTATTTTACCCACATGCTTTTTCCAACCGCATGCCCCATGTCCATGCCCAGCTGGGTCTGCCGAACGCAAGAGCTTATCCCAAACATAAATCCCGGCTGCAGCGTGGTGTCTATTTTCAGTGCATGTCACTTGGTGACATTGTTGACATGCTGGAATGTGAGAACAAGATACAGTATCTCAAATTACACAACATTCATCTGATAACGATACGGCCGGCCGGGAGGTCGTCAAAAGGTCACTATCACACTGTAACAGTAGTGCATCGGCAAGAACGGCAGTTCATGGGGTCGTGCGCGCTTTTCGGCACTGCTCAATTCGTTCTTCCGCCCCCGATCGCATCTGCTTGCCAAAGCTTCATCGCACAATTCAACAGCAACACCGTGAGCAACATAGACATCAAGTACGAAGGAACTTCGAAGGAATGTGCAGTTCCCAATTATTCCGCCACACACCGTGAAACCCGGCAGTTCGGCTCCACAGTGTTGGTCGTGGCGACTGGCGAAAGAATTGAGTTCGCCCAGGATTCGATTTCGAAGTCACCTTCTTTTTCTGGCGCGGACGCCGTCGAGATGGCGTGCGCACTTCCATCAAATCCCTGGCCTTCCACTGGCCACATCAACAATCAAGAGGTCTCGGTCTAACCACGCTTCAACTTTCCCGCTGAGAAAACTGGACACATGCTTGGCCAGGCTTGAGCCGATTGCTTCGAGAAACAAGATTGTCTTAGCTCTGCATGCCGAGGCTCTTGCCCTCTTGGGTAGGTCCCCCAGTTAGGGTTGCCGTTCAACCTGGGATTCGCACGCTTCGCAAGCTTTGCAGCCAATGGCCAGGACAGGCCATCCTGATACTCGGAGGGACTACCTCGTAAAGGGTATGGATGATCAATGCAGGGAGCGCACCGGGTCTGGGTACACGAGTGCAACCATGTGGCACTGCGGCGACGTGCGATAACACCATTTCAATCTTGCTTTATTACCCCAGCCGTGTGTCGCGTGGTGCTGTGCTGCTCTCCCTTCCTTCTTCCTGCTCATCAGGGAAGTGTGTCTTTGCTGCGAAGACCATCAAGATGGGTGAGTATATCCGGTCACATCCGAGGAGGCATGAACTGACAGCTGTTGTCAAGCGAGCAAGGAAATCACCAGCGACGTCAAGCGCTCGCCGTCCGGAGACGAGGAGACCGGATCGGACGACTTGAACCTCTACCGCGATGTCCTGGCCGCAGCTGGAGACTATGAGGGCAAGCCGACGCTGGAGGAGCTCAAAACTCTGCGAAGAGTGCCGGGCAAGATGCCAGCGATTGCCTACCTCATCTGCTTCGTGGAGTTCTGCGAGCGCGCATCATATTATGGTGTGCAACAACTCATCGGCAACTTTGTGAACCGACCACTTCCTGAAGGCGGCAATGGATATGGTGCTCCTCCACGAGGCACGCAGGAGACTGCTGGCGCTCTTGGTCTTGGTACCGTAAAGGCAAATGCCGTCTCGCAATCTTTCTCCATGCTGGTGTATTGTCTCCCCATCTTCTTCGGTTGGCTTGCCGATACTCGCACTGGTCGCTTTAGGCTCATTTGCTGGGGTGTTGTGGTCTTCGGTGTGGCCCACGTCCTCATGTGTGTCTCTGCTGCGAAGCCTCTGCTCGCGGACGGAAGTGCCAAGACGCCATATCTGCTTTCACTATACATCCTGGCCGTTGGTGCTGGTAAGTCGGCCTTAAATGCAAAGAAGACTTTCTTCTGCTAACACTGTGCTGCAGCAATGTTCAAGCCGAATGTGTCTCCGCTCCTGCTCGATCAGATGACCACTCGAGTTCCAAAAGTCATCACAGCCAAGAATGGCGAAAGGGTGATCGAGGACCCCGAATCCACAACAGAGAGAGTCATGCTGTGGTTCTATCTCCTGATCAACATCGGAGGCTTCATGGGTGTGGCAACGACCTATGCTGAGAAGTATGTCGGTTTCTGGCTCGCATTCCTGCTCCCACTTCTGCTCTACCTACCTCTGCCACTTCTCCTCTGGTTCATGAAGCCACGCCTCATCCACCACCCACCCGGAGGCAACGAGCTCGGCCGCGTCTGCCGCGTTCTCGGAGTCTGCTTCCGCCGCGGCGGCCTTTTCAGAATCGGCAGACATGGATTCTGGGACCTCGCCAAGCCAACCCACATCGCCGCCTCTGGACTTAGCATCCAAACTTCATGGAATGACGAATTCGTCGAGGATGTCCGACGAGCTTTCCAGGCCACAGGAATGTTCTGTTTCTTCCCGATCCAGTACATCAACGACAATGGTATCGGTAGCGCTGCCAGCTACTTGTCCACGATGTTGACAACGAATGGTGTCCCCAATGACGTTATCCAGAACTTCAACAGCTTGAGCATTATCCTGAGTGTACCGATCTTCAATTACGGTCTATACCCTCTTCTCCGCAAGTTGAAGATCCACTACGGACCTGTTGCTCGTATCACGACTGGTCTTGCGATGTCCTCGGTTGGTGGTGCTGCTTACGCAGTGCTGAACTACTACGCATACAAGCAATCTCCTTGCGGCGAGTACGGCTCGGACAACTGTACCGTCGGAACTGGAGTCGCTCCAATCACAATCTGGTGGATGGCCATCCCTTACGGACTCGGTGGTGTCTCTGAAATCTTCGTCAACGTTCCAGCATACGGTATTGCATACTCTCGCGCTCCTGCCAACATGAGAGGTCTGGTCTCTGCCATCAACCTCCTCAACACTGGTTTCGCATACGCAATCGGTCTGGCTTGTTCGTCTGTCATTCGCGATCCATACCTTACGTGGGACTTTGGTGGACCAGCGATTGCCGGCGGTATTGTCACCATTACATTCTACTTCCTTTTCCGACACATCGACAAGGAGGAGTATTCGCTCAATGATGCGGAGGAGAATGCTGTGGCGCGAAAGAACTCGATCAACCCAGATGCTGCTGAGATTTCGCATCAGCGCGAGAAGTCGATTTCAGAGTAGAGAAGCTTCGATAGCTAAGGTTAAAGAAGTTTCAGATGTTCAATATCGTCACCGTTCCTATTTTCCATGTAGTGCGATGCCCAGAGACCGTAACAAGTCTGTTTAGTGCTTCGCAGTCGAGACATTGTCAATATGCGCCGCTTCGGCCTCGTTCTTCTCGGATCCGTATTCAAAAGATGAGGTGGTATGCAAGGCACCGTCACCGAAAGCCTGAGCGGTCTCTTCGAGCGTGAAGCCGTGAGTCTAAGATTACATATCAGTAAGGTCCCACAAGCCCACTCCCGCACTGACGCCAGGTCGAAACTCACCTCAGGAAACGTGAAATAGATCACAACAGCCTGCACAGCAATCAAGCAGCAAAACACAATGTAATACCTCCAAGATATCGCATCCATGGCCACAGGATTCACAAAGCCATTATACACCAGCACAAGTCCTTGCGTCGAAACGAAAATCGTCGTGCCCTTGGCTCGAAGGTAATACGGTAATACTTCCGTAATGTACAAATTCGGCAGAGCGTTCATGCTGATGTTGTAGCTGATGTAGTAGAAGAAGATCATAGCCAAGACGCCTCGTCCAAGGGAAGCTTGTTCGAAGTTCCGCTGTTGGTTGATAGCGCTGAGGACTGTCCAGATGATGTATGCGACAAGCATAAAACCGAGGCCGAAAACGAATGTTGGTCTTCGTCGAAGACGGCCGACGAGGAAGCCTGCTGCGATGGCTGTCACGAGATTATAGGCCATCAGTCCGCCGTTGATTTCGAGTTGTTCGCGTGCGCCGGTTATGCCGATGCTGTTGAGAATGAGGTTGAGGTAGTAGGATACGAGAGCATTTCCGCAGAGTTGTGAGGTGATGGCGAGGAACATGACTACGAAGAGTCGATGGCGGTTGGCTTTGGTGCTGATGAAGGCTTTGTAGGAGACTTCTTTGCTTTCTTCGGCTTCAGAGAGGGCGACTTTGATTTCGTTGATTTCGAATTCGACAAGTGCTGCATATGCTGGGTCGTTACCAGCATGATACTTGTTGAGCATTGCTCGAGCTTCATCTTCGCGGCCTTTGCTGACGAGGAAGCGAGGCGATTCAGGGATGAAGAATGAAAGTACCACTTGGAGGAGAGGTATGGCACCCTGAAGGAGCGATGGAAGTCGCCATGCCCAAGTCGACTGCATGTCTTGTGTACCGTATGTCACCCAAGCTGCGATGAGAGCTCCAGTATACCAAGAAGGACCAAACAATGCAGTACAAGTAGTTCGGTGAGTCGGGTATGCGAGTTCTGAGACCAAAGTCGGACCACCAACCAGAGCGATCACAGATCCACATCCAATAATCAATCGTGCAAGGAAGAACATGGCGTAATTCTGAGCAGCTGCTTGAAGAGCAGCGCCGACCACACTGATCAGGCAGCCAGATCGCAGTCCACCCAGTCTTCCCCATCGATCGTTGAACCAAGCCACCACAGGAAATGCGAAAAAGTTGCCCAGGGTGTATGCGTTGGATAGGGCGCCGAGTACTGCTCCAGTCGGAGTATTGAAATAGTTTCGCCACTGAGGTAGAGACTGCAGACCGTTCAAGAGAGATCCGTCGTAACCATTGGAAGAGTTCGTCATCATTGGAACGACAAGGCATAGATTGAGTAGAACCAAATGCCGGACCTTCCACCAGGATGGCTGGTCTCGGGGCAGCACATCTTCAAGCTTCGTATGCTGTCTTCTGACTTCGGTCAAAGGTCTGCCAGTAGTGGGTGTCTGTTGAACCATGACTGATTCGTGACTGTGATACCAGCGAGGGGTCGTGAAAAATACCGGTCAATGGCAGTTTTAGCTGAACTCAATTACTCGCCATGATAAGTATGCAGCGACTTTCAAGTCGGTATGTGCTTTAGGCTAAACAGTGGGGCGTCTCTCATACCTAAGGGTTTGTAAATGAGGCGTGGACTCTCATACCACAGTAGGCCAAGGCCTAGGCATACGCGTTCGTGGTCGTAGCGAAAGAATGGGTAGCGATCTCATTCGATTTGCAAAGTACGTCCAACACCGGACTTGGTACAACATTTAGCCTGAAGGCCAGCAGTAGCCATAATACACCCCATGGGGCGGAGGTCGATGATCATGCCCAAGCTGCCAAGAGTGGAGCTGTTGACCAGGGCGGTGATTGCCAAGGAGCGGAGTGGCCGCGCCTGTTACCTTGGCTGGTTTGACGGCAGTTCGATTGCCCTACGGCTTCTATCGTTGACTCGTTACCGCTCGTAATCGAGATACTCATCGCTGCAGTATTGCATTGTCGTCGTTGTGCTCGATCGCGTCCGGACAAACGAGCTTGGGAGTCTGGATTGATACTCTGTACATGCCGATCGAGAGCTGCGCTCGCGATGTGCGCAGAGTAACCAGACAGCATTGACAAAGCTTCACCAGACTGGTTGCTCATTATACTGCGGGTCTGGTGCCTGGGATTCCGTGTTCGAAGTGCTTCAATGTCCGTTCAGCGTCAAGAAAAGACCCAATTACAGCCGCTGTAGGTCTCCGTTTCCAGGCTGGCATTTCTTAGCGCGTTAGTGTCGGGGAGATATGTACGCCCACACCAGGCTTGCAGAAAAGTGATGAGGTGAAAGAGAAAGAAAGGACTTGAATATGCGATGTTGAAGACGGCGTACATCGGCCGGGAGGGCGCAGCCGTGCCGAGCTCTTGTGTAACCGACTTCACACCCTACTTGAGACCTAGACCGGCAACGTCCAATGAACCGCCTCGTCACTTGTGACAAAATTTGAGCAGCCAAAGCTTTGTTATTCAGATAGGTCAATCGATCTCCAACGCCTGCACAGGTTACTTTAAGAAAGTCGTGAAGCATCACACCGCTCCAATTAATCGTGACCAAACAGCAACCTCAAGTCGGTCGTCTTTCAGCGGCGCTTCATCAGTGAATCCATCAGTTTTGGGGCAGACCGT
This sequence comes from Cercospora citrullina, assembly GCA_013365195.1. Lineage (NCBI taxonomy): Eukaryota > Fungi > Ascomycota > Dothideomycetes > Mycosphaerellales > Mycosphaerellaceae > Cercospora > Cercospora citrullina. Next base: position 97,206 of record JAASFF010000060.1, on the reverse strand, counting down.
GCATCTTGTTGAGGTGTTCGTGCAACTTATCGATGCGCTTGAAGCCATTGCCCGAACCACGAGAGCAGCCGGTGACGTGACAGAAGTGAGTTGCAGGCAGATGAGTCTCCATGTGACGCTTGAGATTCGCCTTTCGAGCGTAAAGATGGGGGTCCATGCATGAGCCACATCGCAGAATGGCAGAAGGCTGGCGACCTGGTGGGATAGAGGCGATGGTTGGGCAGATGATTGGGGCTGGAGCAACGAGGATCTGAGTCTGAGATGAAGGCGCAGAGAACGAGAATTGGGCAGTGCCAGAGTTCCTGGGGGCCCAATCACAGTCAGCCAAGGTGTAAAAAAAAACTCACCCGCCAGCAGCAGCCTCCTTGGGAGGCGCTACTGTCGGTGTCTGATTCCGGATAGCAACCATGGCGTTCCAATCATCATCGTTCCAGGTGATGAGGGGGACGAATGGCGAGCGCGTGTCGTCTTCTAGCTGCATGTTCTGCATGGTGATGTGGCGGGCTTGTGGGGAAGGCTGCCAAGAGGGCGACCATAGCTGAAAGGATCGAGGTCGTTCGTGATTCGTCGGCGAGGGCGGCGAGCAACCAGGCAACCCTGTGCAGCTGGGAGAGAAGTGCGAAAAGGAGCAGAGATGGAATTGAGGCAGGACCGAGATCTTATGTAGCACTGGGAGGGCGACGCTAGTCCAGTGTCACGTGCCATTCCGCTTCAACGCATGACAGAACATTGGACCTTGAATTTGAAGAAATGCCTGCCTTGAATTCGGGTTGTGCTTCTTGTCAGTTTTCTTAATCGATACCAACCTTATCCCAACTCTCAACCCGCAGACCTTTGCCCTTAGCAACCTGAATGACATTACTGAACCTGCCTCCTCTTCCAGTATTCTGATACGCAATGTCCAGACCATCTTTATGTCTCTTCGCAGCAGTCTTACTGTGCTTTCTCAATTTCTTCCTCGCAACCATGACCGGCACACTCGATTTCGTGACCAGATAATTCGAGAAAGATCCAAGCAAGACACCCTTCACGGCACTCTGTCCTCGAGAACCGATAATGACCAAAGTTGGTGAGAGAAAATCGATGACTTCGGTGACCATGTGCCTCGGAGATTTGCAGTGGAAGACTTCCACCACGACGCGGACTTGCAGTCGTGTCTTGCGAAGGAGCCTAACGCATCGCTCAGTGATGGTTTCCACAGCCTTTCGCCGCTCTGCGTCAGCATTGTTGTACACGCCTCGGCTCCTAGAGCGAGCGTCGCCGCCAAGGCTGGATCTGCTGAGTGGTGAAGGTCCGAGAGTACTCGAATGTGGCTGCACAGTAGTGGGCATGGTTTTCAGTATAGATGCAGTGTCGCGAACACTGTCTGCTCCGTGACCAAGCTGGACGCCTCCATCATCCCCGACAGTATCCTCGTCAGCTGCGTAGACCGCAAACAGCGTATCGCCATCCCGGAGCACCGTGCCAATAGTCCATTCCAGTGCATATTCGGCTTCGGGAGAAATATCTGTAGCGACCAAGTACATTCGCTGTCGCTTTCGTCCATCTTCAGCTTCTCGCTGGAAATGTTCGAAATCACCTCGCAGAATTTGTCGGATAGCACGATGGGCGGAGGGTGTACTGTGCACTTGGCTCACAGAAAGACTCAGCTTTTGCGCAGCCAGCAGCTCCGAAGCAGATTCGTCGTCTGAATGCAATGGTGTACTGGCGCCACTTGGTGCAGCATCAAACGCCGTCGAAGGATGCACACGCCTCTTTCCATGCGGGCTGGTGCTGGTCAACCGTGTCTTCCTCTTGTCTTTCGCAAATGACAGTTTACTCTGTCCTTTGGTAGGATCCGGCTTGGAAGAAGTAGAGGCATCGTTGTTCTGCTCACGATCGGAATCGGAACTATCATCACGAACGTTGATCGCTTTCCCAGAAGTAGTCCTGCCCGGGACAGGACGTTTCATGGCCCTACCACGTTTACTGTCATCGCCATCTGTGTCATTGTCGTTGTCCGCATCGGCGTCTGAGTCTGTATCCTGGCGATGCGCCAGCTCCGGAGGATCTTCCTCTAGTCGAGTGGCCACATCGTCACTCGCATTTCGGGCATGGCTGGAGGCTGCCGAAGGTGTAGGACTTCCGCCAGGACTCGTCGGCCGACTGCTGGCTCGTCGCGGATCATTCGGCCCCAGATCTCCAGGTAGAATATTCGGAGCCGGCGACTTGGGTCGTCGCGGGTCCTTCGCTCCAAGATCTCCAGGCAATGACATTCTAGATCGTGAGGACATTGCCGCTTGCCTTCGCTTTTCTGGCAATGGATTGCCAAGCTTGTCGTGGGTCCCTCGGCTGGAGTAGTAGTCCGATGCGTGGCGACTGTCACTTTCGACAGGCGGCGAGACGGGCGGAGACTGCGGTGGAGAGGCCAATGGCGAGGAGGTCGCAGGTGCGGTTGAGTGATGGTTTAGTGGCCGGCCAGTCGGTGGGCTGCGCTCGTGTTCTGCCGAGGACGGCGCCGCTGGTGATGATGACGTTGCGGAGTCTTTCTTAGCGGCCTCGTCGACCACCACGGACGGCGGAGCGGTTTCTTCAGACATGTCTGCTCTTCAGAATGGACAATTGTTCACCAGGTATGCATAGAGGATATGTGTTATGCTCCAGTTGGCTCGGAAAGAAGCAAGTTGCAGGCGTGAAGGACGTGAGGTCGACAAGCGCCGCCGTGTTTGGTCTTGGCGAGAACGAGTTGCTACTCGGGAAACTTGCCGCGGGGTCGACAAAAGCCGAAGTTCGACCGGGGAAATCCCTCCCTCCGTCGTTTCCAAGTAGTCGATTCTCCTGAGCTTCACCTACATACATCGATTTCCCATCAAGCAAGCCATGTTTCGGTGGACATTGTCGACACTCACATCACACAGATCCATGAGTCTCTTCAGCTTCATGGGATGGAGTCCTCTAGATCCTCTCGGCGCCTGGCTACTACCTAGGCGTCACCAGCGCCGCCTATATTAACGTAAGCAGCATGGCATTCTAATTGGGCAGTTGCGCCTACGATCCGCATGATACCACTCTCTGCTGTGCATTCGGCTGGACTTATCAAATGCAAAAGTGTTCGGGCAGTGCAGAAGGCGCCTCTTGGACAGAATCTAGCCCTTGCGTGCTCTGGTCGACCGCCAGGGGAGGATAGCTCCAGTGCGCGCTAAGTATATATTGCTATCTGGAACCTGCTAGTCCCTGTCCAACATAGATTGAAACATCGTCCAAGTCGAGACCATGCCCTTCTGTTGAGCATTCGAATCATCATGTTTCTCCGCACGAGAATGCCACCCACTGGGCCAGGCGACACTGTTTCTGATGCACCACAGGTCCTTCAGAAGCAGACTGTAATTGCTCAAATTCAAGATCAGCCGGTCACGATACCGCCTCTTGAGACCTTTTTGCCGCCAGGTTGGCCATTGCATAAGAACCAACATTATGCCCGTGCGAAGCCGATCATTGAGAAATGGATCACACAGTGAGTGTCACTGAAACATCACACGGAAGTGGTGTATACTGAGCACCAATTCAGAATCGTCGAAGGCAGGAAAAGGCAAGTTGGCACGATTATGGCCGATATGACTGGCCTAGCCGCATACTTCTACCCGCTCATCGACGATCTGGAAGTCTTCATAGCGCTTGTCAAATTTGTGCATTGGGTTTGTCTGCGCGAGCAAAGACGAGAACGTGGTACGGTACTGACATTGCAACTCATAGATCTTCTTCTTCGATGACAGGCTTGACGACGGCGACCTCGTGCATGATATCAACCTTGCTAAGCAGTATCGAGAAGACACCTCGCGACTCTGTGCACAGTGCTTTCTTCCAGAGGTACATGGAGTACCCAAACGCACTCAGTGGCTCAACGTCAACTGGATAGAAGAGATTGCCGCTGTAATCATTCCGTTGCTCGCTTTCGGTACACGCCTTCTCAGATATCACGGAGAATCTTTACGCTGACAGGAACTTCTGATAGATCACCGCGAAGCTCTTGTAAATGAGATTGATTTCTACATTAAGGCTTGCGACCTCGAGCAGCGTTACAGGAACAGCGATGACCTGCTATCCGTGCAAGACTTCATGACGTTTCGCTACAACAGCGGTGCCTGTGGCCTTGTCTTCGCAACTGGACTGTAAGATATGACTGTGAGTCTGTCGATACTATGTGCTGGTCGACTGACTGCTACAGACCACTGATGACAACCAACCTCTCCGCGAAAGATCTGCAACTGGCCGGCGAAATCTCGTGGCTGGCAAATTGGCTCGTCCTCTAGTCTGTCCCCAGTCTTCTCGCTGATCAATACCCTCGAGCGTAGCTGACAATTTACACAGCCCGAACGAGCTCATATCAATGAAGAAAGAACTGGTATTGCCTCCGGCCCTAAATTTTCAACTCACAGTGCTAACTTGTGCAACTAGGCTAGCGGACAGCTAGAAAACCTAGTTCCAACACTCGCCGCCAGCGAAGGCCCGCAGTGCGATCTGCAATCCGCTATCAACCGCACCACCAGACAAATGCAAGCAGCTGGAATCGAACTGGACTTCGCTGAAAGTAAGTTATTAGCAACTCTTGATCACGCAAACGCATCGCAGGAGAAAATTGCAGAGTTCAGCAAGCTTGCCTTCATCTACAAAAGCTTGATCCTGGGAAACTTGAAGTGGCAGTAAGTCTTACAGGCTTTTGGGGCGTGATATCACAAGCAGTCTGCTGATGAGAATAGTTACGAATCTGCGAGATACGGCGTTGCTGCCGATAGTAAGGAAGTCGGTGGAGTCATTTCGTATGTTGTTCAGGTCGGAGATATGTGAGGTGAGCATCCTGTACCGCGACGAATTTGAAGATGTCGGAGCGATGATCAACGCAGAGTGGGATCTCTCCTCTCTGTCTTGTACATTGGACTCCAGAACTCCTCCATACAACTTCGGCATCCGCCCAAAGCTGGACCCCATGTGGTGTGATGATCTATCTTCCACTGATCCAATCCATGAGGCTGACTGTGGCAGCATTAGCCGATGGTCATCGAGCTTTAAGACTCGGTCTTTTAGCTGCTGGCGCATCGAGAAGCAAGCTTTTCCAGCGTTGTGGCAAACTTTCTCCATTTGAATGGAGCCGAACACTCGATAACCGGACCACGAATCGTGCACGCTCTCGTTCTTCCAAAACTAGCGATAAGGCAGATGGTAGTTGCCGCTGTCGTGCCCAATTTGGCCTGATGAAAGTTGACATAGCCTCATGTCAACATGAAGGGATGGCGCCATGCAATTTCTTGCCCCTCAGCCACAGATCACCAAAATGCAGCCACAACGATCTGGAAGTCAAGAATGGCGAGACGCAGTAGAACTTGATGAAAGATCATCATCGGTCCTTCGCAACGGTCTATCCTCTTCACCCCCACTCTTTCCACCAACGCTCATTAATCACACACTCATTTATCAAAATGCATTTCACCACACTCCTTACCACAGTATCCCTTCTCTCAACAGCTTCTGCCCACGCACATCATCGACACCATCGCCGAACGACATCAGATCCTCGTGTCTGCACCGTTATCCACAACACCGATCGTCCTGGAAATGATTATTTCCGAGTCAAGACTATAACCTTCGAGGCCTGCGAAGCAGCTTGTGCAGCAGATGTCCGCTGTGTAACAGCCCAATTTCGCAAGGACAACCAATTTTGCTATTTCAAAGAAGCCAGCAGTGATTCTGTTGCGGACTTCAATGTCGATATTGTAGACTGCTCCGGCAGTATCTTGCCTGTTTCCACGACTACGACGACGACGGCTGGATCCACTTCGACGAGTACTACTACTTCCATGAGTAGCGCTACATCGAGTTCTTCCACATCCACTGCTTCTTCTACAACTTCTGCTTCAACCACTGGTGCTTCTTCGACATCTACGGCGTCTTCGACTTCTACTGCGTCCTCGACTACCAGTGCTTCTCCAACCACCAGTACTACACTGGCCACAAGCACCACAACAACCGCGAAACTCACCACGACGACAAAATCTAAGACTACATACAAGCCGACTACAACCACCAAGGCGGTGTACACGACTTAGAAAGCCACAACGACGAAGTGCACAACGAAGTTCAAGACCACGACCAAGGCAAAGAAGCCATATGCTGCTACTACGAGGAGGCGGTATTAAGCAATAAAGCTGCTTGGATGGTCTGGGCGACTGAAATTTACTTGCCGTACATATCTTCGTATAAAACAAGACTTACAGGCACACAGCATAAGCAGTCATACTCGAATCTCTCGGTCTACGATCAGAGATACTCATCCTCGTCCATATCATCAAAGACCCAATGCTCCATGATCGCGATTCTGTCCATTTCTGTCTCTGCACGCTCAAGCGCAAGCTTCTTCATCTCCGCCACAACCTCCTTTGCCGCCTCGTAATGATCATTGGGCACCCAGCCTTCCGGTCCAACGCCGAGCATTTCTTTCGTATCTCTCATTTGCTCCTCAGCTTCACGTTCTGAGTCGTCCAGACGCAAGCATTCTTCCCCTTCTGCTTCGGAGAAGGCCATTGGACATGGGACGTCTGGACTTGTCGAAAACTTGCCCCAATACTGTTTGAAGAAAACGAGAGTTGATCGTAGTGGGATATTGTCTCCTTGCCAAGGGGCGCTGGCCAGATGGAAGAGCTTGCGCCGGCCAGTCGAGTAGGGGTATCTCAGTGCATTGAAATGATTTGGGTTCTTCTCAGCAGTGCGTGTGACGTATTCGTAGTGAAGTTCGCGTTCGCAAAGGATTGCCAGCTGTTCGGCTTGCTCGTCTTCTGTCATGCTTTCAATGTTCGTAGGGAGTCGCGGCGTTTCAAGAGCTTGTGAGACTGGGTCGCGAGAACTGTTGAGGTCATCTGGGATGCCTGCATTGAACAGAGCTGGGAGAACGGCACTATGCTGCCAGTCGATGATGGACGTGATTGTGAAGTCTGGAGATACAAATATGTTGGCGGGTCGTAGATCCGGGTGCCTCAACGTTGGCTGCAACAAGTCGTTGTCGTCGCGCGGTGTTGTACTCGGTGATATTCAGATACTTCTCGAGGCTGTCGATGTGAGTCGCTGGTGACTGCGGCTCGAGATCGAAAGTTTCTCTGCGTATTCGATCGAATGGCAGCAGTGGACGACCATATTTCCCCAAGTACTCGATCTCTTTACTAGCGCCGCTGTCCAGGACTTGCTCCGCTTCTCTGACTAGTAACAATTAGCGCCGCGCTCTTGTGTAGAGAGGTAATTAGCTTACATGGTCCACAATCAATCGAGAGCTCGACCCGCTTCCCACACCACAAGGTTTGAGCAACACTTGGTCCAACCACAAGCGGATCTGAAGTCTCGTCGACATTCGAATCTATCGGAATGCCAGAGGTACCAGCAGGAAGATCTCGTCTGAAGAACAAGCTCCCGCTGGCAGGGAATGACATGGCGCCCATGCGGCACTCGAGGTCAACGAGACTCTTGACGAACTTGCGTCGCTGCTCAGAGGTCGTATCAAACCATGAATAAGAGAGCTGCTGGCCACGACTGTGTTCCATGAAGATATATTCAACGCCTGCAGCGTTGTCGCTTGTCGCTGAGTAGGCGTAGACCTTCGGCACGGGCACCCCTTGAAGTGGAGAAATTTTAACGTTGCTGCCTCGCTGGCGACTAGCAGATGACGAGGTTGAAGGGAGGCGTATGGTATGCGAGCCACAAGAGAGAAGCCGTCTCGCATGCGAATGAGGAAAGCCCGGTTCGCAGCTCCTTCTCCAAGCTTGTCGAAATAGACGATGTCTTTGACATCTCGCGATACGGCATTCGCGGCCAGCCTCTTCAGCTCGAGCACGTTGAATACTCGCTTTCGTTCCTCAAAACGCTTCTTTTCATTGTATCTGTGCAAATCTGTGAGTTCAGAGCGGATAGTGAGAATGTGTGACTGACAGCCATCTGCCAGAAGTGTACTGGAATAGTCGCTCGAATCGTTCTCCTGTAGCTTGGCGGTGCGAGATGAATCTATTAGCGGCTATTCCATGAGTTGCATGCGGCATCTTCCAGCTGGACCGCAGTATCGACAATGCAGGACCTACATTAGCAATGAATCGGGCCATAACAAGATGGGTTATTATGGACGACTTTTGCGGATTTACCTACCCACCTATGCCTACGAGACGAGACAAGTTCATGTGTAGTCTCTCGCTCACGTCTTCATCGAGTCCTCGAACGGAGTTCGACTCATCGCAGAAGTGTTGTGTGAGCCAAAGGAACAGAAAGTGAGGCAGGAGGTCAAGAGGCGCGCAGGACCTGGTCTTGGCGTTCGGCAGCTCTCGACTTCAAACTTCGGACTTTCAAACATCATCATCCTCATCCTCATCTGCTTCACGTGGCTACCCATCGCACGAATACCAAGTTCCAGACCTTCTAGAAGCGTAGCACTTGTCTTCACGACCTAGAGATTTTTCCTGCGTCGCCCGATGTCTCATCCGAAGCCTCGCTCGGCTTCCACCTAGAGTCCGAAGCTCATGCAGCATACCATCGGCTGGCGGGGATAAGTGCCATTCAAAGAGCGTTTCGCGACGAAACAACCTTCCACAGCATCAACTCCTCATTGTAATATAAATAGGTATCCACAGCCAAGTCTGCCGATGGCTGAAAGAGTCCCGTCCGATTTCTCATACTTCCCAGCTCTTCAGCAATCTCTCACATCCCCCAACATACATCTCTCTGTCCCATAGCTTCCAGCAACTGATTCTAGCTCCTCCTCCTCCTCCATCATGACCGACCCCCGTACAGGCAGCGCCTGGATTCTCCCCGCGGACAGACTAAACTCCATCTACCCTCACCTAGGCAGCATTTCCAACCTCTGGAACAAGAAATGGTCTTTCCCCGCCAGCAAATCCCTCTACCCATTCCATGACGGCCTCTACGAAGACTTCGCTCCAATCTTCGAATCCCTGATCTCCAAAGACATTCACGATGGCTACACAGACGCCTACACTCGCGATTTCATCCCTACGGCGGAAAGATTAGTCGCCGAAGCGGATGAGAAGTTGGAGAAAGGAGAAGACAAGGGAGAAGTTGTCAAGATATACCTTCGAGCTTGCGCGGTCTATCGGATAGCGAGATTTCCGTACATCAATTCAGATCTGAAGAGGGAGGTTTATGCGGCGCAGAAGAAAGCATATTTGAAAGCTGCGGCGTTGTTCGAGGTTCCGATCGAAGATGTTGAGATTGAGCATACGGCCGGGATTGCAGGAAAAGACGAAGGAGATAAGGTGCCGTTGTATGTTCGCGTGCCGAAAGATGCGAGCAAGGAGAACCCGGCACCAGTGGTATTGCTGATGTGTGGGTTGGACGGACACCGCCCAGACAATACTGTACGAAGCGATGAGTTCTTGAACAGAGGATGGGCCAGCGTTATTGCAGGTAAGTCTGTATCAGGAAGCAGGCCTGATCGTGTGCTTCATCGGAGGCAGAGCTGACAGTGCCGAATGTATAGACATCCCCGGCACGGCCGACTGTCCTGCGCTGCGCTCTGATCCATCAAGTGCCGACCGTCTCTGGACCTCCGTTCTGGACTGGATCTCCGCGCAACCTCATCTCGATTCTCGCAAAGTTCTTGTCTGGGGCCTTTCGGCGGGTGGCTACAACGCCACTCGTGTGGCACATACTCACGCCTCCCGCATCATAGGCTCCGTAGCCCAAGGGGCCGGAACACATCACTTCTTCAGTCGAGCTTGGTTAGAGAAGGCCGCCAATCACGAATATCCTTGGACAGCTCTGCCTGCATTGCGTGAGAAATTCGGATACGAAAGTGAAGATACAATGTTGGACAACGCGCAGAAAGAGTGGAGCTTGGTAGACAACAAGATTGTCGAGATGCAGAGCTGTAGGTTATTGATGGTGAATGGAACACACGATGGACTGATGCCGATCGAGGACAGTATGTTAATGATGGAGTACGGAAGACCGAAAGAAGGACGATTCTTCACCGGCTTGTTGCACATGGGATATCCGCCTGCGAACGGCAGCGTGTACCCGTGGATGGAAGATGTGATGAACAGTGTGCACTTGTAGGCAACAGGAAATTGAGTTTCGGATCAAGGCCCGCGAGTGAGCTGCTCTCTGCAGATGAATGCTTGAGCTCAAAGCGTGGCACTCTGTAAGTTGAATGCTATTGCAGCGGCACCAAAGTAGCATTCCACGCACATGTGTGTGCTTCCGACTGGTCTTCGTGGGATGCGAATCACATGCTGACACCACCACGCATCCTGACCTCGGCTTGCCACGTTGCTTAGTGTTATGCACAGTCTGCGACACTGCAGCTACCCTGAGCTCAACTGGACGCCCAAGCGAAGCACATGAACGTCGACGGCGCTTCTCGTCCAGACTTCGTGCCTGCAGAGAGTGTGGCTCATGTGCTTCCCTGTAGGCAGGCGGATTGACAAGTACCGTCGATCTGTATTGACTGTAGGCTTTGGTCATCTTCTGCTCTGCTGCATTCATCTCTCTTCCTCCACAATCTCCAGCTACTCAAGAAATGACTTCCACTGCACAGAGGGCTTTCAACCAACTGTCGTTGACAAGACTGCCGTGTTCCTCACCGTTGCGCTTAGGCAAGAGTGTTGCACAGACAAGAACCAGGCCTGATGCCGGTGAACGGCGACAGACGGAGCCGGTGAGATCCGACGTGGTTGGAGCCAAGAGTGGAGAGAGGTATAGTATCCCTTGGACCATGGAGATATTGCGTGAATACTATACTCACAGCTCTTGTCCACTTCAGTCGAGGCACCACCAGAGACGACCATGATCTTGGCAAACACAAGCATAGCTCTGAGGAGCTAGTTTGGTGGAAGGTCGCGGCGCTCGAATCGCCAGAGCTTGTTGAATCCTTTCGGAAAGAAGACATACAGCAGAGCCAGTCGGTAGGCCAGAGGTGACGAAGAGTGGGACCAGGTCGTTCAGTCGTCCCAGGGCATCTTGAGAATATGGGAGCCTGGGAGTGCACCTTGATTGTAGTAATCGGTGCGCTGTTTCCTCTTCGCCTCGACCTTCTCCTCATGCCGCCTTCTCAGCTCTTCAATCTTTGCATTCTTTTTCTTTCGTCGCCGCGACTGCTGCTCTGTCACCCTTTCTGTCTCAATCAGCTTCGCATCGATGACGGTCTTCTGGTCTGCCGACAACACCCAAGGCTTGTTCAAGACTCTTCTCTTCCAATCTGCGACCTTGGACCAGTGTACCGCTTCCTCATTGGTATCTTTGACCAGTCCGAGACGAAGAGCAATGAGCTGGCGAGATTGATTGTAGCTCTCCACCTTCCCTTCAGCGATAATGACTGTGCCCATGTCGACTCTCGCTTTGCCAACAATCACCACAGGAAGTCCGAAGTGTGACATGACTTCGACGTTGTCAAGACTTGTCTTGGTAGAGTAAACTGCTCCGTTCTGCTCCCGATATGCCACTGGCCGCTCCAACTTGACCTCGATGTTGGCACCACTCCCGTCGTCAACAGTCATGAGGATATATTTCCCTCCGGCCACTTGATCAACCTGACACACAAGTCCGACAATTCGCACGAACTGTATCGGGTGGTTCAGCCAGAACCAGACATTTTGCCCGCGGAAGCCAGGCTCTTCGCGAAGTTTGTAGACATCGGCGGCGGAGAGCTTGTTCCAGCGGAACCAGGTTGGTGAGGCATCAAAGTAGCGGGCAGCGTACTGTTGAACACCCGAGGGAGCGGTGGTCATGTCATCGTCGTACGGAGAGAGTGGAGTCGTTGTGATCGATGAGGAAAGATGTTTACAGTGTCGAGGCAGAAAGTGCGTCATCGGCAACGCGACCGCGTCAAACACGAAACTTACGCGTCCGCAACTTCCACCTTCACTTCACCTCCATCCAACTGCCTGTATTCCATACCGACATCAAATTCCCTTCAGCGGACACTATCTTCGCCACCATCGTCATGCCCAAGCGTAAGGAACAAGCCGAGGATATCTCCCTCGAGGACGAGGAAGAGGAAGTCTCCGCAGGCTCAGCTCCCACGTCCATCAACCCATACCATGTCCTCGACCTTCCTCCAGACGCATCAGCCGATGAGATCAAGAAAGCCTACCGCCGCGCAGCTCTCAAATCACATCCTGACAAGGTGTCGCCCGATCAAAAAGATGCTGCACACCAACGCTTCCAGGAAGTCGCATTCGCATACGCCATCCTATCCGATGAGCGTCGGCGGAAACGCTACGATACCACCGGCCGCACAGAAGAGAGTCTTGACATCGAAGACGACGACTTCGACTGGGCAGATTTCTTCCGAGCACAATTCGCGAATGTGGTGACAGAAGAGAGGATCAACGAGTTTGCGGGCAGCTACAAGGGTAGCGAAGAGGAGAAGCGAGATCTGCTGAGGGCATATGAGCAGTGCGAAGGCAGAATGCAGAAGATTTATCAGATGGTCATGCTGAGCGATATGACGGAAGATGAGGACAGATTCCGTGCGATAATCGACGAGGCAATTGAGACCGGAGAGGTTGAAGGGTATGAGAAGTATATGGGCGAGACGGAGAAGCAGAGGGAGAAGAGAATCGCTCAAGCAAGGAAGAATAAGGAGAGCGAAGCTGGAGAGGCGAAGGCTGCAGAGGAGGAGATGAAGAATAAGAAGAAGGGCAAGGGGAAGAAAGAGAATGGCTCTGGTGGTGGACTGGGTGATCTTGCTGCACTGATTCAGCAGAGGCAAAAAGGGCGTGAGCAGAACTTCTTCGATCATCTGGAGGAGAATTATGCACCGAAGGGCAAGAAGGGGAAAGGTTCAGCGGTGGATGAGCCGCCTGAGGAAGCTTTTGCCGCAAATCGGAAGAAGGCAGATACCGTGGAGGGTGCCAGAAAGAAAGCTAAGACCAAGAAGTGAGCAGCAATCTGCTCTCCTGATTGTGATGATAGTTTGTACTGATAAGCATGGCGTTCGGGCGCAGTGATACCAAGACTGCATCTGGAGGTACTGGTGTGAGGTTATGGCTTGAATAGAAAACCAGTAGCACAGAACTTTTTCGATGCCCTTATATATTGCAATATTCGCCCTTTCGCTGCCCATCTCGGTACCTCATTGACGTCTCTAGACTCTCGAGGGATAAGACTCGATTGCTGGCCATGCTCAGTCAATCCAAATGCTCGGAATAACAAACTCTCCGCCACGCCATCGTTCACCAGCGAAACTGGCACTAAAATACGGCTCAGATATCCTGCTTCCAATGATCTGCCTTGGCCGAACGGTAAGCTCGTAATTCACCAGCACACTTGCCTGCGCAGAGCATTCATGAGCCTCTATGGAACGGTGCCAGAGCGTCCAGGCGCCCGATCCCATCATGTACTTGTTCTCACTGCTCGGCCAAGGACGATTCGTTTTTGCTATAACATTCCTTATTTCTGATCACCAACGCAGCGTGCTGAAGTGGTTTGATCAGCTCAATGCATTATACCGGATCACATATACTGCAACGAAATCTCTGTTCCTCAATAAGCGTTCTTGATCTAGCGGTCTGCTGAGTACATCGCCAGCATGATTGCAGGCGTCTGGCGTACGGCGATATTTGGAGACGGTCCTAGGCCTGCACAGGCCTGTATCGCATCCTTTCTATCGCTGAAGCTCTACCAAGAACATTTGTTTTACATTCATCTGCCTATTTTTCCTGCTTTGATTGTGTTGTCCCTTTCCGCAAGTCTTCGATCATGTTTGCTTCCTCTCCCACACCGACAGCGGATGAGACTACATATGCAAATGAAAAGGGCGAATCACCAACGGTCATTTTTGGTCTAGCAGTCAGCTCCGTAAGTCACCAGCGAACGAACAATTTTGCTTACTGCAACCTAAAAAAGACATCGATCCACTCAGCGAACGAAAAGACCGTGTGTGACAATGCTAATTACTATCCTGCTATCGATGTATAGATCTCACTGCCTCGTCTCGTTCTCAACACGCGTATCAAGCATCCCACTCTTCGCCTGCAAAAACCCATGCGTAGCCGTAAAAGGAGCATCCTGGAATTTCGGCTTATGCGGTAGATCCTCCACTTCTAGAAAATTATAATGCACTCCCTTCTCAGTGTTATTATCTTCAAGGTACGGCTGCAACCATTTCCAATTCGCAAGATTCGAAATCGGAAGTTCGATTTTTCCCGTCGCAGCTGGTAATTTATGCGGATCGTCCTCTGTAACAACTTTCGCAGCATCGAAGGACGGAAGATTCTGTGTCGTAATGACCGGCCCTGTCTGGAAAAACGCACCCATATGCGATAATGCATGCGAAACGAGTTGCGAAGGGAGTTCGAGTTTCTGGATCGGGAGAATGGCACTGTAAATGTGAACAGGAACAAAAGCGTCCACGATGGCGACATGTCGGACAGTTTTGTTGGTTTGCTCTTGGATAGCAGGATCGAAATGCGGCCAGTGTGGAGAGAGTTTAGTGAATTCTGGATGCAGTTCAATATTTTCGTCATGATAAGATCGAAATTTCGTCCAATCCCAGACATTACCATGTTGATTCCAGAGGATTTGCCTTTGAAAATCAGTCAAATGGCGTACAGTTTCTGAATCGGGATCAAGCTCGTCGAAAATGCCATAGAGACCATCGAAAATGTTGTCTGCGTCTCCGATTTTGACGGGGAATTCGTATTCTGTCGCGAGTTCAGGATAGGATCGGTCTGTTGGGAACGTGAGTACCGGTTGCGAGCCTTGTTGTTTCTTCAGAGGCATGCCTGGTACAGAACCTAGATGGAGATCACCTGCGAAAATATGAGGTGGTTCGGCCAATTCGAGATCGAGCGCGAAGTGAACGAGAGCGAGCGGCCGACCCATGAGTCCGAGCATAGACTCTGCATAATGCTTCGGCCGAGCCTGCGTCGCTGCAGCGGTCCTTCTGATACTCAGATAGAACTTTCGAAGCCACTCATGATCGCTGAATTGTGCCATGAGACTTTGAAGGTACGGATCGATATTCTTGATCTCGGATGTGTTCTCGCAGTAAGGTTTCGTAGTCACCTTCCCAGATCGTATACTATACTCACGAAGGAAAACTCCCTGCGCCGAGTAGACTTGGAAGCTGACATTTGCGGAATTCAGCACCAGGTATCCCAAGACGGGATTCTCGCCTTCGCTGATCGGTCTCCAGGTCCGCAAGTCGTTGTCATACACGAGATAACTCGCATTGATCCGAGCTTCTTGATTGATCGCAGGTGGAATCTGCACAAATTCGCAAAGGCCATCATTGCGGGACTCGACAGTGTTCGCTGTTCCATCGGGCAGGTTTTGCACAGAATATGCCTCTCCAAGACAAGGGAACAATGAAGTGCGAGGATGTCTTGAAGTACTCTCCCCCGGATCCACTGGTACAGTCTTTTTCCTGATCCCTTGCACAACCTGGCCCCATCGATCAACGATACTGAACTTTGAGAATCGCAATTGGCCATGTGTACAACCTAAAGTCAAAGACTTCTCATCCAAAGCTTGCTCACTAGGTTTCGGCGTAAGTTTCATGACATCTCCTAAGCTTTCAAAATCCTCCTGGATGAGTCCAATCTCGGATCCGAGCTGCAACGCAGCATGGTCGACGACTCCATGCGAATCTGTATGACCACCCATGCCAACGGGCACGACATGCGTGCCTTGAACGCGGCCGACTAGCTGTTGCATAATACCACTGAGAGTAGCTGACAGATAATCAAGGTCATCGACCGAGCTCAGCAACTTCTCTCGATCAGCCTGTGGAAGAGCCGCATTCAATTCCGAAACATTCATCTTCGCGAAAGCCTGCTTGAAAGTATTGCGAAGAGCAGACTCAACATGAGGCATGACGGGTGATCTCCCCTTGATGATGACCGGGGTAGTACTGGCGGCTGCGGCTGAGGACACCGGAATAACACTGGAGGCTGCGGCTGAGGACACCGAAATAACACTGGAGGCTGCGGCTGACCTCGTGAGAACGTGGCCTTTCCGAATCTGATACCCCAAGCGGCCTTGATATCCAGTAGGCGCCAGTTCCCAATCCGACCATGGAATACTATAAAACTCCACTTCCCACTCAACAAAAAGCGGACACCATCCATTCTTCTTCACATAATACCCATCATTCGCCTCCCTCGCAAAAGCCGCTGGGACAGCAATCCCCATCCCAGGCGGCGGATCATTGGGACGATTCGTAGGATCCGCAAGGATATTCGGTAAAGGATTGATGGCGGAGGGATACTCCATCATGAGTCGTGCAATGGGAGCACGCAAAGACATCAAAGTCGGAGCCCCGTACCGCGTCAGCACGAGTGATGCCACTCCGAATTCGTGGGCACCAGCGCCTGCAGGGAATCTTTGCCAGTGCTGTTCGTTGCTGTCGGTAGAGACCAAAGTGTTCTGTCCGTCCACTCTTATTGGTGTACCTTTGACGAATGCTGGTTTTTTCACAGCACCCGCTCCAGCTACCAAGACAGTGGGGTCGCGCTGCATTGCAAACGGGCTGTCCGTGTGCGATATTGGAGGGCGTGATTTCCACGTACTCAACAGGGCAAAAAGCTTCTTCTGTGTTTCGTTCTCGACTGCTTGGATCCGCAACCCTTCTGCTTGGACAGAGGTAACGCAGTCGCGAATCCGATCGCGCCAACCAGCTTCGCTACTTCGGACGGTCCTGCCGGATACATAAAGCCACCACAACTCGAAGAGTCGTCTACGCTGGACGTGCTTCGCTCTTCCCGTTCTGTTAAGCGTCTGCTGCAATGTATTGAGCTGATGCAGTGCTTTAAGATCCTGCTCCGATGTCTGCGACCTTTTGATAGGATCAGTATCCAGCTTCCACCGAATCCCCGAGCCAGACAAAACGAAATTATTCGTCGCAAGTGAATCCGCCGCTTGGAGATGGGAGTCCAGGTCGTCATTGTTGCTAAGTATGTAAGTCTGTAACTTCAACAGCGAATCGCGCAAGGTCTCCGCTTCCTTCTGCTTCGGCTGTGCTCGGAGCCACGCATACAGAGCATCGATCGTACTGGTGCCGATCGCTAGGGGTTGTCCGCGCGAAAAAGCCGCTTGAACCTTGTTGGCCGGGTAGGACTGTTCCTGATCGTCTTGTATGCCCGGATAGAAATTGACATCGCGCAAAGGGTTGAATCGCACTGAATGCAGTTGCCCATGACATATGCTACGAGCTTTGAGTCCGGCAGCGTCGGATTTGAGACGATCGACGTAATCGCTGCTGAGGTGTTTGGCATCGAGGTCAAGCCGCACGGTATCAATTCGATTGTGGAGGCTTTGGCGTACTTCAGGGGGAACGTAGAGCGGATCCTGTCCGGGCTGAGAATGCCATCCTACAACAAAGTAATGCAATAAACCACCGGTGATTTTGCGCCAGCGACTATCATGGTAAACGCTCATATCGTCGAAAACAGACAGAATCGATGAGTTCAGCGGCTGGAAATCTGCAAAGAACGGGTTGCCATCTCGGACCACTGTACTGTGAGTTTCCTGCATCTGGGGTAGACCAGGCATGGCAAGAAATTCGTCCGCTCTCCATGTACAACCTACCATACGAGGTGTCTGTGAGTCTTGAGACGGTCGGAGCTTTCCTAGGAACGGGGAGCAAGTCACAGGATAATCTTCATTGGGCCGGAGCATGGAAATGTCGCGCACGGCATTCTGCGGAAACGCAAAGAATCTTCAGCTTTGGCCGGTCATTAATGGAAACCAAGCCATTTTTGATAACTCACCGCATGCACAACGAACCATGTCCTCAAAGAGTCTTGTCCTGTGGTATTCTGGCTTAAGCTGACCACGTTGTCCCCAGGCGTGACGCCAAGTTTCACTGGCGTAGCATCCAAATCGTCGTCGAGATACAATGGTCCTTGAGCGTCACGCAATATCAGATACCTTTCCACCCTTGTTTAGCTTCATGATCGTTTTGAGTATCAGCGTCGATCTCGAAAAGCGTTCTGCGTACCTATCGGGTAGAGTTCGGAAGTGCGTCGCCGTCTTGGGAACAGCCTTCGCTTCTCCAGGAGTTGGATGATACCCCGCCATCCGTCTCGTCTGCTCTATCGACTCCGTGCTGTCCGTTGCAGTCACGGCAGTCCTGTAGTGGTCGGGTATGCTCCAATGTAAGTACACTCCCTGCCGACGAGGATCAAGACGATCTGGATCGGCGCCTTGCTCCGCAAATGCTGGTTCCATGTGCTCATAAACGTCGTGCTGCACCGTAGGTTGCTCTGCATCGAGATCATGGCCCTCCACAGCAGGTATGGGCGCCAAGAAAGCTCGATCCAAGGGATATTTTGTGTTCCTCTGGACATCACAACCATAATTCATGAATGCTGAGAGGCGCATGGGGATCAGAATGTTGATTTTATCATCCAATGGGGGATCCATGACTTTGCTGATTTGGAATTGGACGAGTTCGTGTGCGTGGGACGACCTTCTCGCGAATAGAGCGAGGATAGGATCTTGTAGGCAGGCGAGGCGATGAAAGCGAGACACGAGGAGACGGTCAAGCCTTGTACCGTCACTTTATCGCGTGGAAAGCATAAGCGTATACTTGTCACATTAGGCCTAGAGGCTACACATTGTGGTTGGCTTGCTCCGGCTGCTAACGCACGCCAAGCCGCAGAACCTACACCACTTCAGCCTCAATGCAAAAGTGGCTGGCTAGCAAGGTACCTCCCCGCACAGTAGTGCTCATTATCACATTCCACTCACGTCGTCCTTCCCGTGAGGTCGGGCATCTCAGGCAGCGGTGGGGGAACTTCAAGATCCACGGCATATGTCTTGATGAAGGTTGCGTACTCGGTCACATTTGGGGCGGCTTCTCTGGCATCGCTGTGTGCGTTGAATGCAAGTTTTATTCCTAAAGCACTGCGATGCGCTCCCGTCCCGTCTTGAGGATTGGACCAAGCGAGACAAACAGCCTCCAATCGAAACTCAATTGGTTGTATTAGCCATCTCTGATGCTCGTGCAACTCCTGATTGCTTCGACTCTGCATTCGGATGCGGAGCACATTCGAGTACAGGCTGGTCCCGGCGATCTGTTCACGATCGCGGCGCACCGTGGTCGACCAAAGTGCTCGAGAGGATCCAACGAGGATACAACGCGGTACCCACTTTTCGGAAGGGTTCAGCACACAGAATGCCTTTGAACCAGAGTCATTGCCGTCATCAATCTGCAGCGTGAGCGTTATAGAAGTGCGCGCGCTGGCAATTATAGCCAAAGGGGATCCAGAGGGGTTGATCCTGAAACGAACATCGGTTGGGTATATACGCTTGCCAAATTTGCAGGCGAGCAAAACGCGACCGAAATTGGGCTCTTGCTTATCCCAGCCGGTGAACGCCATCCACTTATCTTTGTGCTGCCAGTTCAGTTTGGTTTCCCGGTTGTAAACGTCAACGGTAAAGCCCACTGGCGAGCTTGCAGGTGGGTCTTCAGCAAGAGGGTGCAACTTTTTCAACCAGGTTCCGTCAATGTCAAGGGACACCTTGTAGTATCTCGCAAGCAGACCTTGGACCCATGCTGGAAATTCATCGTGGGCTGCGGACTCAGGGACCGTCGAGGGGTCTTGTGTGGGCGGTAGCTCTAGGCCCAATGGCTCCCTTGTCATGGGTAGCGGGTGCTTGACGCCGCTGGCTGCTCTTTGGGCCTTGGAGAGCAGTCGTCTTGCCACAACGTTTACACCATGCTCGTCGCGGCCCACATCATCCAAGTGAAGCTCGTGACTGCGCGTCATCAACTGCACTGCGAGCGCGGATGATGGGTCTTTCCTCAAAGTATCTCTGCCAAGCGCTGATACCATATCGCCAGCGAGCTTTTGCGGTCTCAGGAGACTCCACTCTAAGCCAAACGGGCTGTCAGACGCGTCGGCAATGGAGTAGAATCTTGGTGTTGGCAATTCCGTAGGCCCTTGCCCAGTGACTGTCACTGGATGCCAATTGAACTTGAGGCGCTCCGGAGCACCCGTCTTCGCATTGAAAGTCCACGTTCCAGAGTCGCCTAGCGCAAAACGCATCTGATGCTCGGGCACGGTGAGTGTAATGCCGTTCGGAAATTGACCAGCCGCAGGGGACCTGTCAAATAACAGCAGTAAAGTGCTTCCACCGTCGACGACCTCTGATCGCAGGATGTCCCCCGCTTGTGATTGACCTGCGATACGCGGTGCGATCACTTTCAGGTTGGGAAACTTGCTAACGACTTCCGAACGTATGAGCAGACCCCACGCTGGAATTTGCTTAGCCATGTTGTTGGACGCATCTTGCCCCAAGATTTGATCCATGCAGTGCTTCAGACACTCGCGAACATCGTCGTCGTCGGTATAGTGCTCACCCACCGAGAGCGCGCCGTCGGCAAATGCTCTGAACCAGACGTGATCGATGTAGAATGAACGAATACTCTCGGGCGGCAGGTGAGTAGGATCGACCACCAGAGAGTGCCAGGGGATGCCTTTGAGCTGCCACCGGTCGACAATCCACTGCAGTAGGCTAGCGTAATCCGTTGAAACAGGACGATTACTCCCATCAAAGCGATCCGTTTGTGCATTAGCAGCGAGCGCGAACGCCGCTGTCCGAACTGTAGTCCTGGGCTGCTCCGGCTCAGCGTGTTCGGCCATTGCAAAGCGAGCAGTGACATGCCCGATGTTCGCAAGATATTTGGCTTGCAACGAGGCATTGTTCAGGGAAAATAAAGGGCGCATCGAGACCCCAGGCTTCCTGACCCATCTGCTCCCGAGAGCAGCTTCACCCACATTGACGGCAGTGGCTTGCAAGTTTTGCACCATGCCGGGGAGCTTGACCGCTGTCTCATGCACATTCAGTGCACGATTCTCCACTGTCTTGGTAGCCGCGACACAGAGCTCGTGCGCTGATCCTCGGAGCCTCACGAGCGCGGCGGAGACTTGTTTGTTGGACAGCATCGTCAAGCGGCCTGTCTCCCAGGCTACCCTGTATGTTGTGTCGACCACTCCAACTGCTTTATCGATAATGTCCAGTTCCGTGCCCGTATCAGATGGGGGGAGGTCAGGCGGGAACTTGGGATAGGGCGACAACATGCCTCTATACATGCAGACAGTCCGCTCGCCCGACTGTGGAACGTAATGGGCCATGGTGTAGCCCATGGCCAGGCGTGCACGACCCCAGGCTGCCTGTTCCGCGGCATCATTGCTGATGCTGGCTCGAAGTGGGGCGACTGATCGACCCAAGTGATCAAAGTCGTCCAAGAGCGTTTTGTAGGCATGGGGCTGAGAGACATACGACCAGCTGTGAAGACTGACCACGGCACATCGGTCTGCGCCTTGAGTCTGCGCGTAGGGCTGCGGGAGGACACACAGATGCGCATGTACTCTGGTCGGGGCTCTCGTGCCGGACGGACCCGTCCTCGCGGACACACAAACGGAGAAAGCACGCGTCTGGTTGCCTGGCGCACCTGCATGCTGGGTGGTGTCGACGGTGCGGACGTGCGCCAGCGGCTGGAATTGTTTGGCATCGGCGAACAAGGCGTGGTACAGGTGGGGTTGGAGGAAGAGGGTCTCTGCCCGGCTGCCGCCTGAGCGCGCACCGATCGAAGTGCCCACGTACTTCTCCACCTGCGACTCGGTGAGGGGGACGGAGAGGGTAGCGCCCAGGGCGTGTGCATGTCCGGACGTCGAAGCACCCACAATGGAGTCCAGCGCAGCGAGGAAGACGGGATCGGCGCGCAGCTCGTCGTCGGTGAAGACCAGCAGGCCGAGGTAGGGCTGCGTCGACGCTGTTTCTCCGCTGATGCGATGGCTCCAGGGAAGGGCGGCACTCTTGAACACGATGTGCGGCAGGATGTTCCAGGCGTCAGCGTGGCCCGCGGGAGGATAGACGGAGTGCACCGTGGATGGGTCGCAGGCATAGCGAGAGCCCTCTACCTTGAAGGCCTGCTGTTGGGCCGAGAAGGCGGCATCTCGAGGAGTCTGCGCGGTGCCATTGGCATCGACGTACGAGATGTCCTGTGACGCGTTGACCACATACGTCTCGCCTTGCTGCAGGCCCGGCAGGTGGGCGCTGCGGAGCCTCAGCGAGTACGACGTGCGGTCTGGTGTACTCATGTTTGCCGGGATGCCACACGCGGCGAGACAAAGCGAGCGCAGTACAGTCGGCAGAGGGGGAGGAGCTCATGATCACGTCCGGCATGAGCGCAGTGCAACGCTTGTGGTCTGCTCGTTATCTGCAGCCCAGCGTGAACCAGGAAGAGGAGGAGGAGACGGCGGAGGAGCGGGATGGGCGGCCGTCAAATTGGCATCAATGTTGGTGCATATTGATGGGAGCGGCACGGCAGGCACCGACGCGTCCTTGCGCGCAACGGGACGGCTTGGTCTGCTTCAGCGTCTCAGCCAGCCCCAGCGACTGCAAGGCGCACACCGCTGCACCACTACTGCGTGTCCACCACGATCACGCGTCCACCATGTCGTCGCGGGGCCGAAGTCGAGGCTCGATCCTCTCAGCAGTGCCGCCCTGGCACGATCCATGAGCGATGCGGATGTCTACCACCGAGCAGCACACCATCCTCTCTCCATTCCCTCTGGCGAGCTTTCTGCCATGAACGCTCCCGTGGCCCCGAAGCCGCCGCCGGTGGACACGAAGCCGGTGTGGAGGGTGGACCACTTCCAGATCCATGGAGCCTTCGATTCGGTTGGTGAGGCCGCCATCATCTTGCTCATCGACAGCAACGAGCATTCCATCTTGCGTCCGGATCCAAAAGCGCCATGGCACGCGCTGGGCGAGATTCGCCGTGCCATTCTCATCGACGGTGGCCAGGGCCCTAACATGTTGCGCAATGTCGTGGCAACAATAGCACAGATTGAGCGCGACTATGGAGCTCTCGCAACAGGCCCGCCGCCAAGGCTCCAGTTCGACGCTGTCATCATCACACATTGGGACAAGGACCATTACAAGGGCTTTTGCTACAAAAACGATTCCCTGCTGACCCATAAGTGCTATGGCTATCAGGCCGCCACGAAGAAAGTCGCGTGCTTCAAATACGACAACGCCGGCAAGCCGTTGACCACCCTCTATTGCCAGTGCGTGTACCATGATTGAGCTGTGTCCGCCTTCCGCTAATGCCTTCAGATTCTGGGAAGTCACATCGCCCAACATAACACCGGGTAAAGTCAAATGGAACACAATTATGAAGGATGGATGCGTGATTGCGGGCAAGGGTCAGAGCACTTCGAAGGATGCGCTCGTCGAGTTCGATCTCCTGTGGCGCGACCACTCCCGCGCTGGCCAGCCTCAAGTACTTCCCGAGCCTATCGCACGATGTGTTGCCAATCCGGAGCTCATGCTGGGTAAAAACCTCTTCACCGGCCGTTTGCGAACTGTGCTGCCGGCAATGTCATGGAAAGACATCAAAGACCTTGAAATCCTGGCCGCCCAGAACAATCCTGCCGATTTGGACGGGAAGATGGAATGGCCCGGTGCGCCTGCTTATTACATTGTTGGGTGTCGAGGCTATTTCTTAGGCGGAGCCGACATTCGTACGCGTGTTGGTACCGGAAATGTCCAGCCCATGGCTGTCCGTGGTGGACCCCATATAATGGTCATCGACGAGCCATTCACGCCGTCCAAATTGGATCCCAATGAATTCTCCATCATGTCTATGCTGGTATGGAAACACGCTCCAACTGGAATACCCATGCGAGGCCAGTTCCGTATCTCAATGTACAACGGTGGGGACAGCGAATGGCTCAACGAGGCCCAGTTGGTGGACTGGTTGGCTCAGTCAGGACATACCCTGGCCATCGACGTGATGAAGATAGGACATCATGGTTCAAAAGCGGGCACATCCATTAAACTGATACAGCAGCTCAACCCTTCATATTATCTCATGTCTGCCGGATATCAATTTGGCCGCCCAAGTACAAGCCACGCTCTACTGTCTTTTGCTACTCCGCTAATTCAGATATATAGCACATTTCCTACTCAACTACCTTGACGCTTGGTTCAGAACTGAAGCGGGAAAGAGCGATATAGTACAACGGTTTCGTAAGTCCTTCGAACACGCCATGTCTTGCCGCTGAACACGTTCCTATCTTTATTCCAGCTTCGCAGTCCGCACGACCCACGCTGACACTGCAAGCAGATTCCGTGAGTGATAAAATGCCATTCCGACGCGCATCTGCATGCTACCTCTGACCTTGACCGAAGCTATGTTACCCTTATTGGCTGGGAAAGGTTTTTGACAAGAACGGAGAAGTGCGATATACCTCGGCAGCCAACGCAGCGAACCATCTCAAGGGGTATTTGGACGTGCCTGGTCTGCTGCCAGCGGAACGTGACTACCGTACACAATTGAAGAAGCTGTATGACGACGTCTACAAAGCCGACCCTGACGCGAACCCACTGCCAAAACTGGAAGTCGCATACCAGAGTCTTGGCACACAAGGGCAGGACAAAGTTCGAAAAGATATTGAAGGCATCAAAGACAAGATCAAGGAAACCAAGGAGCTGATAGACGCCGAACCAGATGCGTCAAAGCAAGCACCTCTCAAGAAACTCAAGACTGAACTCGAAGAGGACCAGAAGAAACGAACCAAGGGACTGAAAGCTTATGTGAAAGGAGAACAAGCTGTCATTTTGTTCGCCGAAATCTCATCCTATCTCGAACGCGTGTGGAAACTGCGTAACGGAGTCTTGGATTACCGTTTCTTTCCGTTCTCTGTGTCGGCTGACAGCTTGCACACGGGCCTGCCCGAGGAAGTGGATTCCGTCCTGGACATCGCTGAAATGCAGGAGCTACGATCTTTGCGCATCTCGTACGTCGGGAGCAAGGTCCCAGACGCCATGACCGATTTTCAATATCGCACAGCAGACGATACAATTCTTCACTCGCCATTTACATTCCGCAAGTTCAAAGTGCGTAGGAAGATCGTTGTTCAACCCCAGGCACTCTTCATGTCTTCGCCTGTACTACCAGAGAATGGCGGGACTACTGTTACTGCTCCCAAAAGGCCGCTTCCTCCACCAACGCCAAGCCAGTTTGATGTCGTGCTGGACACCGCACGCGAGAAAGCACTTATCAGGGCGCAGACTGAGATACTCGAAGAAGAAGAAGAAGAAGACGGTAGCGACAACATGAGCATCAGCATGCTCAGTGTGCGCAACGCCGCAGATCTCCAAAATCCGGCACCTCTCAACCCAGTTGTAGCTCTATCCGCTGCAAGTTCTCTGACCGGAACCTATGATGCTTTATCATCTTCGAAGGCAGTATCTACTGCACGCACTCTGAGAGCTCCGGAAACTAACATCTCCCTCAACGACTGGCTTTTGGCTATGGACCATGGCTCCATTTCTTTCCTGGAGCCAGTAACCGTTAGCAATTCCTGGACTGCGATAACAATTCCTGGACTGCGATAATTGGTGAGCATTCGCATTTGCGCGAATGGTTCGATGGCCTGCAGTTCGAAGAAGGCGTTTCTAGATCGAGTACAATCCGGATCAAGGGAACGGCAGAACCAGACTTCTTGCAGTCTTTCCAGGTCGACCTGGCGGTCACACCAGCCTGCAAGCTCACATTCGATTCCAGTCTAGCAGCAATTACCTCGGCGTCTCATGTTTCTTCAGAACATGCAAAGTCCATGCTGAACCCACAAGGACTTCTTCACAAGGGACCGGGCTTTGTGATGGGACTCACAGCCACAACGGGACCACTGACAGTGGACAGCTTCTGCAAGCTCTTCGCCGTTGATTATCCATTTTTTATCGACTCGACAGCCCCACTCGCGATCGATGACAAACAGTTGAACATGATATGGTTCTACCCGACAGTGGATAACCAGACGACCATGATTCTGAACGCCAAATGTTCCTCAGACAAGGCTAGTGCGGGGCTCAATACAGCTTTGCTGCCATTCAAGTACTGCGACTTTACAGCGCTTGCCCTCTCTGGTCGCAGGACGTGGACGCAATCCATAGAATCAGAGCCGGCTGGAGCTGGTGGCGAGAGGATCCTCACTGTACATTCGAAAAGTCATGTCGGCTTCAAGACCACCATTGGTCTGCGAGACAGTAAGCAAGCTCTAGCAACACATTGCGAACTGTTTCTCCAACGAGGAGCCAACGATTTCACAATTTCTATGCGGCCGTACTCTGTCACCGGTTCTCCAGCCGTAACGGCAGAGCAAACCGTTCTCGACGTTGTCTCATGGATTGGCGCCGAGACAGGCATTGCCTCATTCTTTGGGGGTCCGACCAAAGTCGAACGCGATCATGGCATCAATGCAAGATCCTGGCTCGAGAACTTTGCAGAGAGCTTTGCTGTTCGTGAAGTGCTGATCAATGTCACGTATGATGCTGGCGGCTGGAGTTTGACCACGATCTCGCTGACTCTGGAGGTCGCCATCAGCTGGGGCGTTGAAGCTTCCACAGATGCCAATGTCGCTGCTAAACAAGTACCACTGCGACTGACTCTCACTCGTACAGGTGGCAAAGAAGTTGCGGGCTACAGCGTGGTGGGCAGCTTATGGCCACCGGTGTCCCCTAGGAAAGCCGAGCTCCGTTGCCTCGATCCGGAGCAGTCGCTCTTATCCGAAATGCTGGTCGGTATACCTAATCCACAGTACTTCTTGTCCATCCCGGACCTGTTTGAGCATAACCAAAAGCACAGTGGAAGGGACATTTCCGTAAAAAAGCTACCCAAGGCCATCCACCCCACAACCGACCATGGCATATTACCGACACGCCTTTCAACGTTGAGCATTGTATTGGGCACTGAAGTCATATCGCTTCGAGGCGCCGTCACTTCGAAACCATACTCAACGGACGGCGAACCACACATCGCACTCGATTCGATCTACGCTCTTATTGAATATGATGTGAAAAGCAAAATCTTTGATTTCAGCTTCGCGGCTCACGTATATCTTCACGCATCTACGGACACCGAAATCCTCCCAACTGCCGATCTGAGTGTGTCAGTAACAGCAGTTCGACAACAAGATGGCTCGAGCAACTGGTCGCTCTCTGGTTCGGTTGAAGATCTTACTTTCGCGCATCTCGGACAATTCATGCACCTCCACGATCGCGAGGCTCTTCTGGACATCATGAAAGATATCAAAATCACTGCACTCGAAGTGGATTATCATTATGGAAGCCATGGGCTTGGATCAAATTTCAACATCCACGGCGTGATTGAGATCAGCGACATCGATCTCGACTTCACGTACACTTACGAAACTGGACCCAAGTGGCAATTGTTTGCATCTGTGAAACTTGACAGCGAACATCGCTCTGACGCCCCGCGAAGGACAATTGGGACTTTACTTTCGGAAATTTCAAGCGATGTTGCGCACGAGCTTCCGCCCTTCCTTGACGACATCGAACTTTCAGTCGGCCCTGGAAGTGCCATTGCACTTGAAGTCTCCAGAGACACAACGAACAGCGGAACGAAATGCTTAGTTTTCTCATTAAGCTTACATTTCGAGGGTTTTTCCGCCATGTATCTGCAAGTAGCAGAGTCCTCGAAAGGCTTGACACCTCAAACCAAGCGTCTCCTTCGAGTGGCTTACCAGGATCTCCCAAAGCTCCGCGTACCTACTCTCCCGGATTTCCCGCAACCCTTTGGAGCGATGGAACTTGTCTGGGTCAGCGATGATCTCCTACGATTCGAGTTGGATCTTTTCAATCAGAAATTGACCGCCCTCAAAGAACTTCCGTTAGCGATAAAGGATCCTCGGACTAGGACTTCTGACATTGGGATATTGGACTCCAGAGGGCAAGACTTTGATCTGATGCTACGACAAGGTTGCCATATTATCATCACGGATGAGCGTACGGAGTCCGGGACAGCGTTGCTGGACTATCATTTTGGAGCAGCACGTGCGGCTAGTTCTAGGACGTTGTCGAATGAGACTGTCAACAATAACAATGGAGCATCCACGGCTACTGCTCAGCAAGGTCCGCCGCAAGGAGGGCTCGATGGCGGAGCGAGTCCTCTCTCCAAGACGATTGGGCCTTTATCGATCAGCGCCATTTCAGTGACTTACGATGAGGAATCATCCAAGCTTCAATTAACCTTTACCGCCAAGATCAGACTTGGACCACTAGAAGGCATCTTCGAAGGCTTTGGTGTCCGCTTCCCAATCACGAGTCTTAAATCTTTCGACATCTCAAGTTTTGAACTGTTGATCTCCGGTGCTGGGTTTGAGTTCACCCGCAAGCCAATTTCTGTTGCTGGTCTACTCTACCACAAAACGACCAAAGTCCCCGCCTCTGATCCGAATGCCAAGCCAAATGATGAGTATTTCGGTGGTCTGGCGATTGAAGTGGATCCCTACAATTTCCTCGCCGGGGGGTATTATGGCAATGTGTCAGATTCCAAGACCAAAGAACGATTCGAAAGTATGCTTGTTTTTGCGAAGCTTGATGGCCCTTTTGCAGAATTGGAATTTGCGGAGCTATCTGGACTGACTGCTGGATTTGGGTATCATTCCGACATCACATTGCCTAACGTTTCCAACGTCACTTCGTTCCCATTCATTGCTGGAGGCACGCCCGGTTCGGATGCTCTGCAAGTTCTCGATAATCTGATTGGAGCACAACCACCTTGGTTCACGCCTTCGAATGGTCCTTTGTGGTTTGCTGCTGGAATTACAGCAAAGCTCTTCCAAGCTTTGACGGTTTCCGCTGCACTGATTGTTGATATCAAGCCCGATGATGTGATTCTTGGAATTTACGCGGAATGTACCGCAACTCTGCCGCCTGACGTTCCAGCAGAAGCAATTTTGGCTGAAGTCGATCTCGGCATAGCAGCATCCTTGGATTTCGGGAAGGGGACTTTGATCATGCAAGGCGAACTTACACCAAAGTCATACATTCTGAGCAAGAATTGTCGACTTCGAGGCGGGTTTGCACTTTGTTATTGGTTTACTGGCTCTGGTCATGATGGAGATTGGGTTTTCAGCATTGGTGGCTACCATCCGGCTTTTTCAAAACCTGAACATTATCCTTCTCCGCGACAACTTTGGATCGATTGGACTTACGATTCGACATTGTCGATTCATGGAGGCGCTTATCTTGCCGTCACACCCAAGTGTGCAATGGCTGGCCTCGCTATTGATATGATCTACGCTAGTGGCCGCCTCAATGCATCTCTGCATGCTTTCGCAGATCTGTTGCTCAACTACAATCCGCTGTATTTCACAGCAGACGTCGGCGTACATGTCAAAGCAAGCGTGACATTAGGCTGGGATTTTCTCTCGCACATTTTCCACGTGGATATGGATGCCACTTTACAACTGCATGGCCCGCCTGTCGCTGGAGTCGCACATATCAATTGGGAAATCTTCAAATTCGATGTACACTTTGGTGATCCCGACATCAAACTTCCGGACCCGCTATCTTGGCCGAAATTTAAATCTATGATTTTACAACGAAACACGGACGACAATAGTAAATCTCTAGTCACCATCAAGAGCGTTGGAGGCTTGCGTTCAGATGCTTCCGAAGGCGGCCAGAATGATGTCCATACAGAAGAAAGCAAACTCTGGCTTGTCAACAATTTGACGTTCGCCATGAGAGTGGATACTCTGTTTCCGATCAACAGAGCCTCCGTCAATGGAGGTGATCCTTGGAACTTATCCGGCGCGCAGACGGAGATTTACATGAAACCCATGCATACCTCTGCAAGTGCGACATCTACGTTGAATATTAGTCTCGTCAATGCAGCCGACACGAAGCAGAAAATGGCTATTGATGTGGATGTTTGCGTGAAAGATATGCCTTCGGCTCTGTGGGAGAAATGTAAGTTTTGCTTCATCCCCAGCACCATCGCCCTACCAAGAGCATGAACTGTCGCTGACTAGAACTCATGAAACCAGATGACCCCTCAACCGACCCAATGTTACAACCTGATAATTCCACTCCTTCTCTCCTCTCACCAAACAATGCCACCAGATCTCTCATGATGGGTCTCTACATTTACCCGCCCGCAGCGACCGAAGTAGGCCCCGAAGTTTTCGTCAACGGCGCTGATTGGAGCGAGGATTGCTACAGTACTCTTGGAAGCAATCGACCTCCATCTCTCGATCTCTCGAGGCTGTCATCGTTCTCCAAACACGAAGTTCACCCTTTGACAGCAGAAGAGGAACAGCATGTGAACTCTTTCTGGCCTGATCCGACAGTGCCTCTTACCGGGGATGCGCCGAGTGCACTTCCTAAGGAGATGGGGAAGGAGAAGCTGTTGGGGTTTTTGAGTAGTGGAGGGTATATGTCTTGCAAGAAAGGTCGATATGACGTGAAGGATGTGATGAATGGGTTGGAGAAGTCGCGGAATATCTTTGGGCAGTGGGAAGAATTGTGGGAGGGGTCGAAGCCGTTGGTTACTGTATAGAAACTTCATGTGTCATGTTCGAATGGGCATGCTAAGTATAGGCTCTAAGGCTCCATGCCATGGTCCTATGTACTGTAGACAGAATTGCTGAACAAACCGCGCACGATGATGAAGCAACACATAAAAATGCCCAGTTCAGAAGTCCGCATCGAATCACTTTCTCCAGAACTACACATCCGCAATTGCCCTCCCCATTTCTCTGCGCCACAACTCCCACAACTCATCATTTTGCAGTCCTACCCACCATCCTCCCTACCCACTCCATCACACTCTTACAATTCAATCTCAATCTCCCCCGTCGCAGGCCGACTCTGACAAATAAAGATCCCTTGCGGCCGATCTCCCTCCGGACCATAAACCTGTCCCTTCACAATCTTCACCTCACAAGATCCACACATCGCACTCCGACACCCATATTTAGGTTTCAATCCAGCTTGTTCTGCAAGTTGCAATATTGTGAGATTGTCTTTTGCATGCCATGTGGTTTGGACATTGGACTTCGTGAAGAGGACAGAAGCTTGTGGTGGGAAGTCTTCTATGTCTGCCATCGTGTCAAGGTGGCCTGCCGTGACGAGATCCGGGCATTGAGGCGTTTGATATGGGAAGGAAAGGAGGAAAGGATGTTGTGGCGGGACTGGTGGGGGTGACGGATGGCGGATGATGGTTTAGCCAGAGGACCGGGTCCAGCGAGTCAAGTCCCATCAAATATTGATTTTCCCCTTAAGCGGGGCATGTCTTCCCGCTCCCTTTCAGATCCTCGGTCGTCGTTCAAACACATCACATCTCCATCAACGACACACGCGCAACCGTGATGAGGATGAAACTCAATACTCTGTACACATCGGAGATCCTGCCCACATGTGCAGCCCACACTTTGATACTTCGGTGCCAGCCAATGACATCATGCTGTTTTTGAGCACAGCGCAGCTCATCTTCACATTCAGATATTGAGAGGTGTCCACAGAGCGAACACCATTGGAGTACATCGGGATAACCTGTGCACCTGGAGCCGAGGTCTAGAAGTC
Organism: Cercospora citrullina; assembly: GCA_013365195.1. Classification (NCBI taxonomy): domain Eukaryota; kingdom Fungi; phylum Ascomycota; class Dothideomycetes; order Mycosphaerellales; family Mycosphaerellaceae; genus Cercospora; species Cercospora citrullina. The sequence continues at coordinate 65,826 of JAASFF010000060.1, read as the reverse complement.
GGGGAAACCAGGTCATAGATGTAGCGAGGAACTTCTCCTGTCACATTGGCACAACAACTCCTGGCAAGTAACTGAATGGGTAACGGAGAGGATCTGTTCTGCACTCGGAGCATACATGTGCCACGACCAAAGACTCAGACAGAGACATATCGGTGCGTAGGGAATTATCGTATTGAACAGGTTACATGTGAGATGATGAGTAGTCTAGGAATCGGAGGTGCTCAATCGCAATAGCTCTCCCATGGGCATGGGGCGTCGATTGCGCGCAATAGCATCTTGTCCTCCTTCGTCCAAGTTGTACGGTCGATCACCTCAACATTCGGTCCCTTCTTTCCCATGAATGGTCGGCGCAGAGGCAGGCAATGTTTCGAAGTATCCGGAAGCTCTCCCTTCTGGAAATAACGTCGGACCGTTTTGGCATAGCAGAGGCTCGATTCTGCACGACCAGTGTGGCCCTCTCCGTCCGTAATCAGGAGACCAGATCCCTTGAAACGACTTTGCATCATTTGTGCAGCTGGTAAACCAGTGGCGCCATCGACGAGGTTGCTACTGAACAGTATGGGATTGGCTGTGACGTTTGAAGCAACCGCATGCTTGTCGCCAAAACGCCAGCCGAACTGGATGGGCCAGTTGAAGTAGGTCATGCTCTGGGAGGCTTCGACATCTGCGTTCAATGGTATAACTTTGCGCAGCGGCTCCCAATGCTGTGTTACGAATTCTTGCGGTGACAAGCGGGCAGTCAAATCACCACCTCGAATCACCTAGTTCGGGTCTGATATTGCTTAGTTTCGGTGCAGCAAGACTTGTTGTACGACTTACCGGTGTTGTCGTCCAAATCATCAGCATCGAGGAGCGCCCTTATTTCTTGAGTGCTGTCCTTGGCTCCTTCGCCTCTTTGGGCCTACATTTGCCGTGTCAGCCACCTCATTCACTTGCGCTCGTTCGCTGCATTCAGTCTTCTGATACAGTGTGCTTACCGCATATTTGTCCGTTCCAAGAGGTGCAATGCCGGTGGACAATCGACTCAACAAGTCGGCAAATGATGGCCTGCAGGCACAGTCTTGTTAGCACCGGCTCGTCGTGACAGCATGAGAGTCTCCGTGCCACCAGAGCAGTGGATCGTCGTCAAGGTGTGCCATCATATCACTCAAAAGAGAGGCACTGATTTTCCGCCCAGGCATGATGGGATGTGGACGTGGGCCGTGTTCCTCCAAATCCAATAGTATGTTCCTGTATCGTCGCTCAGTATCCCGAGAGGAGTTCCCGGACCACATCGAGCAATCTTCAGGACCTGCCAGGGCACAATATTCGAAGAACTTGTGGGCTGGGTCGTCGGCGGTCACAGCATTGGCGGTCAAATTCCCTTCGAAGTAGGCTTGCGAGTCTGGTGCATGTTAGCTGGCTGCTTCATAGACAAGGACTTACTGGTGCACTCACCAACTACGCCGTCTAACAAAAGTCTTCTCACTCTGTGTGGCTGCATGGCGGCGAGAAGCGCTCCTAGGACAGTGCCGTAGGAGGCACCGAAGAGCGAAACAGGTTCTTCGCCTTTGTTCCATTTGAGAGCGACTTTCTGCAGCGAATCGACAGCTTGCGTTTCTCTCCACTCGCCATGGCGCTCGACAAATTCCACCATATCTCTGACGACCATGGCTGAAGAAGAAAAGTTGGCAATCTTGGATCCGGCATTTGGATCTGTGGCCGGATCCCACATGCACTGGCGACCACGTTGCTCAGCCTCGCGCCACCTGGCTTCCATTGCCTCTTTGACTTGAGGATCCAGCTTCAAGGCTGGTAGGTGCGACTTTGTAAGCTTTCGAAAGTTGTGTGCACAATCCAGGTGCGGAGTGCTCTCCCCTACACCGCGTGGGTCGAATCCGATGATGTCAAAGTATCTGGCATCTTTGTCACCCGACACATATTGCAGACTCCCGAACGAGTACGCTGCATCGAGCATTGTCTGTAGGGTCGGACCGTGGTTGAGAGCATATTCGATGCCGGAGGCACCCGGCCCTCCTGGATTGATCAGCACTGGACCTCCGTATCTGGGATCCGTGACTTTCACTTGGGCTGGCAATTTGACAATCGCCATGTTGAACTTTTCATTATGAGTGAGATCTTCCGGGCCTGTGGCATTCCAATTCAAGGGCAGCTCCAATCTGGCGCACGTGAAGTTGCCGCCACAGTCATGGTACTCAAGTTCTGGGCTTGGTTTGATCTGTGGCAGAGTCAGATCTCACACTCTCAAGTCAAAATGACACGGTTGGCTGTATGCTCACGCTTTTCCACTTAAAGTCTGGTGAAAGTTTGGTAAAGTTCTTCCAAGGATAGCTGGGCAAGTCATCCGGAGATGGGAGAGGTGAGGCGTGGATGAGGGTTGCAAGAAATCCAGCGAGGGTAAGGATCTTGCATGTGCTAGCCATGTCTGAACAATGGGGATCGCGGACGAGGAATGAATGCCGGCGAATACTTGATGGGTGTGTGGTGGATGTATGATGTTTGTTCTCAAAGATGACTGGAGCTGCGAGAATTGAGTCTGCGCTGGTGGCAGCGACGCGTTGGGTGTTGCTACGGCATCCTGTGTGTGGCAAGAGCAGTACAGCAGTGTCGAGAAGCTGCAATGCTCGGAGTGCAGCTACCGGAAGCTGCGTTGATCTGCTGAAGTAGCAGCAACGGCTGTGGGTAAGCGCTTCCACTTCAAGTGGTCTGGTCGCACGCTGAGCTCGAAATCGACGAGCGTGAACTTTGTTCCATGCGCAGCGTTCCTGAGTACTCATTCATTTTTGTCGGACACCACGCTCACTTATCCAGTCGCTGGCTCAGCATTATTCATTCGAGGAAGGAGTAGGACTGCTCACTTCGTCTTTGTCTGATCTACTCAGTGCACTTCCTGTGCGCACCATTTTCCCGAGCGCAGACTCCCATTCGATCAAGCCTTCTCGGGCCGGCGAGCGCCTGGAGCGGAGTCGAAGACTCAAGGTAGTCATCCTCCAATATTGGAGCATCTCAACCAACCCCAGCCTCGTCAGAAAATGATGTTGAACATGTGGTTGATCGACGAACAGGCGAGCGAGCGATCCATGACATGTGAATATAGAGCATGGTTTAAGCCAGCTTCAAGATCACTACAGCGTATCCAAGACTGGACATCAGGTCAGCTTCTCCCTCGATCAACACTTACCGTAGAACACTGTCCGGTATTCGGGATTCTTCAGCACAAAATCCGGAAACACCTACATGGGGGCATTGATTCATAGCTCATACTTGTGCGATAGTATTTGCCCAATCTTACCAGAGTGACTTCTCGCACGCGGTGAACCGCCGCGACTTCAACATTCACAGAACTCGGAAAACTTCACTTGCGCAACGTGCGCCCCAAACTTAAATTCCCAGCTGGATCTTTGCAGTCAATATGCATCTCCCATCAAATACCTGCACGCAGGCAAGTACAGTCGCGACAACAATGGCGCCACGTCCGAAACGCAAGGCGACACAAGTCGACGAAACAGCCTACGTTCCTCGTCGACCTCAGAAGCGCACAAAGACGTCCGTGCCTCCGGCAGAAGCAAAGAAACCCAAGAAACCCGCAGCTCCTTCTCGACGCGACCCTCGAGCACAGCTACTGGAAGCTCAGCAAGCACTGGACGCCGCAATCGATGACCGCAGAGAAGCTCAGCAATGCTACAACCAGACGCAACAACGTCGGTGTAACATGGAGCGCGAGAGAGATCTGGCCAAAGTATTGAAAGGTTGGGAGTCCGGTGAGTGCATAGCGGCGGAAGAGAATCTTTGGAAAGCAGAGGAAGAAGTTGCGGAGGCGCAGGAATGGGTTCGAGAGACTCTCGAGGCGGAAGCGAAGTGTGGGCCGCGTTTGAATTTGCTATGGGAGACGGTGAGGCTTTTGGACGAAGGGGAGGGCGTTGTGAGGGTGAAGCGAGAAGATGATCAGAAAGCTGGAAATATGGCCGGGAGGGAGAAGAAGGAAGTGGAGTTTGACTCGGCAGTGGAGTGCAACTGACGGCAACGTACAACGAGTAGCAAATGTCGGCGGGACATCATGGCGGCTGAGGATTTGGAATCGGATGGTGAACAAGATGTCTGTGAACCGGCGCTCTTTTGTCGAAACGGAATACAAGCCTTTTAGTCAGACATGCTGGTTGATCACAGGTACAGGAAACTTTCAATTACATTCGAGAACTTGTCAGACATGACCGATTCACTTTCCTCAAGTGTGAAAGACTTTGTCTACGAAGACCAAGACCGCAGATTGTGTGGAAGTTCCCAAATTTTGGTTCTTTGCCAGTCTCGGGGCCTTTCCACAGGTTCATGTCGCTAGAAAGCTACATCCAGTCCCATGCAAGCCACGTCAGACCCAAACATGCAGCAACCACAATGTTCGCCGTCATTCCAGGGGATTCTCCTGTGTAAGCTGGTCCAGTATAACCTGCACTACTATTTCTTGTTCCTGTATGCCCAAGACCGCTCACGATGGCATCCCCCATACCGCCAGTCGCCGCAGAGGAGCTGGGAGTTGAAGCGACACTACCATTTCTTACGCTGCCGACGTCGCCGGTGGCTTGGATATCAGTGGCCCGATCTGGAAGTGTTGTCATTTCAGGGACGACCGTAGCAGATGTTGCGGTCGTAGCGGCACTACTGATGCTGCCAGCAGAGCCTTCGCTTTCATCGTCTTCTTTCCCTGACGAAGGCTTGCTCTCATCGGCAATAACACGACTAGCCGTCTGAGATGCGATTGTTCGCTCGTTTGTGCCAATTTCCACAGCCGAGGAAGCAGTGAATGACATTGAGACTGCGACGATGGGATCCGAGGGCTCTTCGACTACAGTCGTGGCGAACGATTGAGAGGTTGCGGTATTGGCCAATGTGCTATTTTGGACAGCTGTGGAAGCAGATATATCTTCAGGGGTCACCATCGTCGGGCCCGTAAGGTCATCATCGCCGGCATTATCGGCGGAAGTTTGACCATCCTGGCTGGAACCGGGTTTCCCAGCGTTTGAAGGTGCTGGTAACGGTACTGTGGTAGGACTCACAAACACCGAACTTGCTTCCTCAGAGACAGGCGATGACAGTTGATCACGAGTCGTTTGATCTCGTATGGTCTCCACATCTGTCACGGATTGCGCTATCTCGCTCTGTGGGGAAAGCGCATCAGAAACAGATTTCGATGCGCTCTTCGAAACCGCAACAGTTGGACTCTGCACTGGTAGAGCCTTACCGCGATCGTCAGCCGGAAGACCAAGAGCTGAGGTTATCGGCGGCCGTGAATACATGCCTGGTCCTCTGAGGTTGAGCCTGAGTTGTTGACGCGGTAGTTGATCTGGCCATCATGATTGTCACTCGCGATGTTTCCGTGAGCTGATTGACAGCGATGTGCACTGTAGGCTCACCCGGCGTGTCTGCCACGACGCATTCAGTCATCCAAGGGTAGGCACTCGTCTGGAAACTTAGGTACCGCTCTACCGCTCCGGATGGCAGTGGATAGTCGCCGAAGCTTGGCTGAGGAGCATTAAGAGGGAGTGTCTGAACGTAAAAGAACGATGAAGTGAAGTTGCCTCCCGTTCGCGTCGTGTAAGCACCGGGTACGTCCGCATCGATTGTTATCCCTGACAGTTCACGGAAGCTAATAGTGTTGGAAGCATATCGCAGTGTAGGAGTAGCTGCTGGACTTTCCGACGGATAGGTTTGTGTCATGATGTGGTTGCAAGAAGGTTCAGTATTGTAAAAGACCTGAACGCTGTTCCACTCCAACCAAGGGGTAGGAGATGGACTGACAGAAATTAGCTTCTTTCTTGCAAGGCCTCTGAGCGCAGACGTACGCTAGAGTGGCTGATGAGTTGGCTTGATACACAACTGTCGCTGCATAAGAGCGTCCACCAACAAGGTCGGCGGGTATACCCAGCCGTTCCAGTTTGCTGTTGACAAGAAGCCGACTCCAATAGCGAAGGCCCCCGTTCGCAAGCCAATGGCCGAAAAGCGTGAAGACCTCGTCTCCTGCCATAGAGCTCGTGCTCACATTTGCTACCTCTTCACGATCTCCATAGTCCAGAATAGTGCTATAGACAGTAGCCACTGTTTGCACGGCACTAGTGGTATGATAGAAGTTGCCCTTCACTCCAATAGTATCCACTTCATAGCCAGCAAACCAACAACATGGACTGGCCGTTGTTGCAACCTGCGACGTTTCTGCACCTTGTAGATAGGGGTCGGATGTCTTCATGGCGGCCGACGTGGCTTCAGTCGTTCTTTTTCCATTTTCGGTCGTTCTGCCGGCATGCTGTCCGCTTACGAGAACTGCTTGTAGCGCCCAGAGGACAAACATCGGTACCTGCTGATACGTGAATCAAGCGACGACAAGAAAGTGATGATAGCGACGGTGCGGACCACGCATGGAAGTTCAATTGAGTCTCCCTTCAAGGCTTCGCCTGGGTTCTGGTTGGGCTTTAGTGGGTCAGCCGATTGTATTACTATATTTGACTTTGGCAGGATCAGGTTCACAAACTGGCTGGAGGTCCGATTTGTGATTCCAATTGACGCGGGATGAGCTGTCCTACCTTGCTGCAAGATTGCAATACGGGGTAGGCTGTGTTGCTTGGATGCCATATAATTGATCGGGAAGACACTCGTCTATCACGCCGCAGGATTTAGGAGCCTGATGAACGCTCACGTTAGAGGGCTAATGTGACCCTATCGTTTGTGTTTGTGGCTACACATCTTCAGTGCATTGATCGCTCAACCAGTTCATCCAGGACGATAGGCAGATGCATTGGTATGCTTCCGTGCATTTTTCTTGGCGTCGGCCCTCGTGAACACACCTCACTTTATCGATTGAATCGCGCAAAGTCCACAACCTCGATGTTGCTTCCTTCCGGCTCTGTTGAGTATTAAACATCGAATTTGGATTGATGCATACAGGTCTAACGGCAACATGCTACTCGTCAGCCTCCAAATCACTCTCAGACCAGGATCACTCACTTCCAATCTGCAGCGCTTGGCTCCAATGATTTGTGGCCATCGCCGCCGTGTGAAACTGTTTCTCCTCATTCAGATCAGCTCTGAAGGACCAGAATATCCCACAGGCGGAGATCCAATCACTGCTGGCTTGCTGTGTCACCGATCATGCACTTTGCCGTGAGGCTGAGACCGAATGTCCTGCGCATTCATGCCTGCAATTTGAGCTTCCGCGCCGTCTGTGCAACTCTCATCGGAGAACTGCGTCTTTATCGATTTTGTTGCATCGATGTTAGATGGCTGACAGCATTGTGGCTGCCTCAGTATCCTGGGAGTCACCGGAATTCTGATATGGCAATGGCAATGACGGCCCGTGGAACACATTCACCGTTGAAGCAGGCACGCCCCCACAACAGGTCCGCGTGCTACCTGCCACCGCAGGTCAAGGATTATGGATCCCAGTGTCAGAAGGCTGTACAGCAGCATCGTCAGATGATCTTGGATATTGCGGCCATCTACGAGGTACTCTTCCGTTTCAAGGAAGAAATAACTCGGGCTTCGCCACAAACGAAAGCACGACTTGGGAGAATATAGGCATCTACACACTGGGTCTTTATTTTGATGCCATTCCTCGTCGCGGTTTGAAGCATCTGCGTCGGTGCCTGGCCTTGTCTGCACTACTTGCTGCACTCAACCTAGCGCGGCCGATCATACGCGAAGTAGTCCAGCTGTATGTGGTCAATCCATCCACTTCGTTAGATGCGACAAAACGAACCATGAGCTGCCGTCTGCTCTGACGCTCCGCCAATCATCCAGAACCAAGCTACACACGCTGCGTCAAATTGCCACTGCAGCTGGATCTGCCGTGCCAGTCATCTCCTCGACGATGTTCAGTCTCGGTCATTGTGTATGGAGAAATTGCACCGGTCCGCAGCGATACCCAGCTCTCCAACTATCTTCACGCAGCGTGCCTTCTCGTCCTCAATGTACTGCGATTTCTCAACCTCGTCGTGGTAGAGCCACGTATCCATGATAACCACATCGACGCATTTGATGAACGATAGACAGAGCTTGCTGACACGCCGAAGCCAGTCGAAGACCTCCCTGTCGGCTCCGATCGTCCACCACCACTGGATCATAAGTCGGATCCTGCCATAGTACATTGGCAGAGTTTCGTTGCGGATTTGCTTGCTTGCTCTGGTCAGTGACGGCTGGTGGTACACGGCATCTATTGGGTTCCGCTTGGCAGATGTTGCGTCAACGATCCAATGAGCTCTGGCAACGAGCTCCAGCATACTGTAGAAGGTTAGCTTTGTTTATTTCGTGAAGCATTCTCAATGCATCGAAGGATTTGTAACCTACATGATCATGTCGTTGGAGCGCTGGGCCGCCAGCCAGGCGGAGTCGGTGCCGCGGCATCCACATTGGCCGTCTAGAATTGGACAGCACCAGTACTGCCCATTGTCTTTATCGATCTCCAAGCAGCCGCTCAGCTGATAGATCTCGTTTCTCAACTCAGCTGGAAGGTCGAGAAATCCTGTCGGTTTTCTCTGGATTGGATCATCACATTGAAGACCAGGTGAATGAACCAGAGTGGTGATGGCTTGGATATCATCGCACTTGATTTCGGCTTCAAGATCTTCGATTCGGGCTTTCTGGCGTCGAATCTCGATACGAAGAAGGTCGATCTCTGCGTACAGCTTGCCAATCCTGTCATCATCCTGCTTGACGATGCACTCGAAGGTGCGGTTAATTTGCCAATAGACCACCTTCTGCTTTGCTTGGAGCCTCTTATCATACTTGTAGTTGCCGCCAGCAAGATCGCGTCTACCAATCAATGTAGCACCCGCGTTGCCGTACGAGTCAGTGCGGAGGTCGCGAATCTGCTTACGCAGGGGACGAACACGAGACTCGAGGTCAAACAAGTGTTGACGCTGGGTTTCGTGAAGAAGGACCACTGGGTGCGTGACGTGGGGTGGTGACATGGTTGACGTGTCGAGAGGGGTTGCTAGTGTTACCTGGGTCATCTAGACTGTGTCGGTCAAAGAGTCGTTGTTGTGTTGAGTAGGAAGAAGGATGGAGTAGAAGGTCAGACTTGTGCCGGTCATGCCAAGATTCACAAGCGTGATGTTGGTGAATAGCGACCAGGACTCGCGATGACAACACATTCACCTGTAAGTCAGTGCGCCAACAGATCCCTGCGACCAATTAGCGGGTACTGCATCGTTCTGCTTCCCATCTTCGGATTTGCTGCACTTCTGTATGGTGTATAAGGATTGAAGCATTGCGTATAGCAGTGGCAGCGCTACTGACTGCACAAGTGCATGAAGAGTGCGAAAAGCTGGCAAAGAAAAAGGCTCTACGCTATGATCAACCAGGTGTTTGCTGCGCATTTTGTATTCTTGAACTTGTTTTTCCATGCAGTTCCGTGATCTTTCTTGTTCCTTTGTTCCGAAGCCAACAGAAATCCAGGTCTCAGTTTCAACACCGCAGTGCGTGGATAATTGAACGCTTGATGCCACCCAGCCGATATACCTCAGCAATTCGAGTCGTCATGATGCTCAAGATGCTCTCTGTGTGTGGTCGGTTTACTGCGAGACGACCTCTTGCTCCGTTTGCAGGTAGGTTCTTGTCGTGGATGGACCTGCCGCCGACAAGTTCACGCTTGCCAACCAACTCGCTACTACTTTGACGCGTCGACGGACGCGTGATCGGTCATGTCAGTTCACTCGCCATTCACGAACCGGCACGCGACGCGGTCATATCAATTCGCTCGTGGACTCCTGTCAGGCACGCGCCTCATTCATCAGCGAACACCTCCGTGATCACAATCATTTCAGCTGACGACTGCCACATCCAACCCCATCATCGCGCTCCCATTCTACACGACAATATGTCGACGCGGAAGCTCCGCAGCGACACCGCCGCCGAGAGGGCTGCCGCCACCGCGTCCAAATCGACCGTTGGCGAGCAGCCAGCCAAAAAGCAGAAATCAACCGCTCCCAAGTACATTTGCACCTGCTGCGGCGACGAGAAGACTTCCAGATCGTTCCCGAATCACACACCAACCCCCGATTGCGACCACCTGATCAACACCTGCCGTACGTGCCTGAAGCAGTGGGTCGAGGTCCAGGTCGACAGCGCCAACTTCCTCCGCGTCTCGGGCGACAATGAAACATCGACGTTCGGCATTAAGTGCGTGGAATGCAAGGAGGTAATGAGGCCGGTGAACGTCGAGATAGCAGCATCGAAGGCCGTGTATGAGAAGTTCGATAAGGTTGCCAAGCGGAAGTTGGCAGAGGACATACCAGGCTGGCGTTGGTGCCTCGCTCCGCTTTGTGACAATGGACAGAAGCACGTGAAGGTGGAGGAGGCCACAGTTTCGAAGAAGAAGTCAGGCAGAGGCAAAAAGAAGGATACCGAGGGTGGTGCGTGCTTACATGTTCATTCCTCGAATAGTCAACTAACACTTTGGTAGGAGCTGCAGCAGAGGGTTCCGACATCTGCACATGCAACAAGTGCGGCGCGAAGGCTTGCGTTTCATGCGATGCGCCCTGGCACGAGGGAGAGACCTGCGAGGAGTACAAGGATCGCACGCACTCTGAGCAAGACGAGGCATCTCTGTCCATGATAAGGAATTCGTTCAAGAAGTGTCCATCCTGCAACAAGAGCATCGAGAAGAATGGCGGCTGTGACTATATGGCATGTACGTTTGACACTGCCTCCATGCCACCTTGATTCGGAGGTCCGCTGACATCAGAACAGGTTCCCAGTGCAACAAAGCTTTCTGCTGGCGCTGCGTCCAGGTGTTTCAGTACGGCCAATTCTGCGCGTGCAATCCAGCTCCACCCAACTGGCCACCAACGGGGATGCTGCCTATTTTCAGATGAAAGGAAGCATCTCTGGCCGTGTCTGAACCTCCTAGACTTTGCTTGAGAGCTCTTGGTGCCATGGACCACACCGGTATCTGCAGAGGCACACTGATTCTTCTGCTTTGAATATCCGCTTGGCTCTGCATGTTTACGTGGCTGATAAGACATAGCCAACGCTGTGTAAGGAACTTCTTGCGGACAACCAACTGTGCATGGAGATAACTCGGATTCGTGTCTCGCACTTGGCTCGATTCGGCTAAACTGCTCAATAGCCGATTGTCCATATTGTAACAATACTGCTCGTTCACGATCGCTATCAAAGTCGCTGTTAGAACTCTGATTATGAGATCGCTACATAACTCACTCTTCTCCATCAACAGGACAGGTACAGCTGAGGTCGAGCTCAGCGATCACATTCCAATGTCTTCTCCGTCATCTTTCTTCCGATCCCTGCGTCTGGGTGCCGAGACCAACAGGCCAGCATGTGACCCTGGCGTCTGGAGAAAAGCGGGGATCGAAGCCAAAGCAGCTTGTCGCGTTGCCGGCATAGCGGAGACGACATGATGGGGGCTGTCAGCTCGAGATGAAAGGCCGCGGCGGGCGCGCCTCGCGACCAGGTAAAGTACTGTGGCAGAGCATCCTAGGCCATTTCCATTTCTGACCTCCACCTTCCTCCTCTCCCACACGAATTTCCTTTGTTGCGATTCTCTGCCCAACATATCCGATCCTCTATCCGCCCCATTGTGCATAGATACAGTCGCGTGAGCTCCCACGAGGTGTAGTGGACCTCTCTAAAAAGACCCGAGGTCTAGAGCTCCAGCTTGAACAACCTCACGAAACCACCAGTACTCTCGAACAGGAACGAAAGCAAAGACCTCTCCAACCTCAAACCATGCCTTTCCACCCACCATCATGGGTCCCACAGCTCCCGGACATCCCGGACTCAGTCTCAATCGAGACCTTCATGTTCAATGAGTCCTACGGCAGATTCCCTCTCGGCTACTCCAAACCCCCTTTCGTCGACGGCCTCACAGGTCAATCCTACTCGGCTCTCGATCTCAAGGATCGCATAGATTGGTTGTCTCGAGCACTCGTCCAAGAATTCGGTTTCGATCCTCACTCCGGCTCCGAATGGGATAAAGTCATTGCGTGCTTCAGTTTGAATACCATCGATTACCTCTCCCTCGCTTGGGCCGTGCATCGCCTCGGAGGAATTCTTACAGCGGTCAACGCAGCATACAATGCTTCTGAACTCGAGTTTCCATTGAGAGATTCTGGAGCGAAAGCGGTTTTTACTTGTTTGCCGTTGTTGCAGACTTGTAAAGATGGGGCGAAGAAAGTTGGATTGGGGGATGATAAGATTTATCTATTGCCTATGCCGGATATTGTCACAGGAGGGGCGAAGAATGGGGGACATAAAACGATTCATGATTTGGTGGATGAGGGAAAGAAGTTGGATCGATTTGAGCCTTCGGATTCGAAGTGGAGCAAAGGGCATGGGAAGGAGAGGTGTGCGTTTTTGTGTTATAGTAGTGGGACGTCCGGGTTGCCAAAGGGGGTTTGTATCAGTCATTATAATGTGAGTTCTTGCGGCCTTGTGAGCTTGCTCATGCGGAAACGAAATCTGACTGATGATAATGGTGATAGGTCATCGCGAATACCCTACAAATGAACACCCACGAATCCCTCGACCGAGACGAAATCAACAGACAAGAAGGCGGAACACATTATACAGAGAACTGTCTCGGATTACTCCCCATGTCGCACATTTACGGCTTGGTCGTGATCTGTCACACGGGTATTTTCCGCGGAGATGGAGTGGTTGTGCTACCAAAGTACGATTTCAAGTGGTTGCTCCAGGCGATTCAGGACCACAAGATTGCGATGTTGTATCTTGTACCGCCGATGATTATTCATCTCACCAAGGCGAAGGATACACTCAAGCAGTATGATCTGTCGAGCGTGCGAGCGGCTTCTACTGGTGCTGCACCGCTGGGCAAGGAGACTGCAGATGATCTGGCGAGCACTTTCCCCAAATGGGCGATCAAGCAAGGATATGGACTTACGGAGACTTCGACTGTTGTTTGTGCTACTCCGACGCATGATATCTGGTTTGGTAGCTCTGGGTCGCTTTTGGCTGGAATCACGGCACGTTTGGTGACTGTCGAAGGCAACGAGATTACTGGGTACAATCAGCCTGGTGAGCTTTGGGTCAAGTCGCCGGCTGTCGTGCTCGGTTACCTGAACAGGCCGGATGCCAATAAGGAGACTTTCATCGACGAGCCGGATGGGAGGTATATGCGCACTGGAGATGAAGCGATGATTGCTAAATCCCCCGAAGGCTACGAGCACATTTTCATCACAGATCGCATCAAGGAATTGATCAAAGTGAAGGGAATGCAAGTCGCACCTGCGGAATTGGAAGCGCATTTGCTTGCTCATCCTGCTGTGAACGACTGCGTCGTGATTGGCATCCCATCTGATCGCGAAGGCGAGGTTCCGAAAGCCTTCGTGGTAAAGAATCCGGGAGAGAAGGGCGATGATGACAAACTGCGAGAGTCGATCAACAAGCACGTTCAAGATCACAAGAGCAAGCATAAGTGGCTCGCTGGTGGTATCGAATTCATTGAAGCTGTACCCAAGTCGCCCTCTGGAAAGATCTTGCGTCGTTTGATACGCGATCAAGAGAAGGCGAAGATGAAGAAACAAGGCGCGAAGCTGTAGTGGCAGGAAATTGTCGGTTGTACGCATGGCCACCGATTTGCTTGCTTGCTCGCTTACTTCTCTTGCATGTCACCATGAAACGATCTTGTATATTTCTGTAAAGAAAGAGACTATGTACAACCTTCTCGAACTCCTCTCTCCGAAAGTGATTCTACACGACGCAAGCGCTATCCACGTGACGAAGGGAGCGGAACATCTTGTTGCTCCAACGGAACGTCCGCTTTGTAAGCGGGAGGATCGCACAAAGCTATCACTATGGCCGGTGCTTCGTAACCAAACAGTGACTAACCTTAGCTTCGTTGCCAATACTGATGCTGTAAGCAGAGAGGATGCAGATGTGACGCCATGAGCTAAGAGGCTGAGCTCAGAGGTCGAGCTGAGAGGTCGAATACATATTATATGAATTCAAACAAACTTTCGTTGCTGATGATGCTCAGCCAGAGACAACCAAGATCAGCACGGTCACAGTTTCCAACAAGAGCCGACGACATAAGAGAAAAGAGACGCATTCAATCATGCCTTCTTACCTAATCACAGGAGCGTCGCGTGGTTTGGGATACGCCTGGATCCAACACCTCTCCGCCGATCCGTCGAACACAGTCTTCGCCCTCGTGCGCAACAAGTCCACGACAGAAGAGAAGCTGTCCTCAGATGGCATCAAGAACGTCCATGTCCTCCAAGCAGACATCACAGATTTGCCAGCACTTCAAGCCGCCGCTCAAGAAGTCTCCAAAATCGCAAACGGAACCCTCGACATCCTCATCCACAACGCCGCCCTCATAGGCGGACCCAGCGCCTTCACTACAGTCCTAGGCCAGAGTCCCGAGGACCTCGCGACCGAATTAACAGATTCCTTCCAAGCAAACGTCGTAGGAACATCCTACGTCCTCACCACCTTCCTTCCTCTCATCCGTGCAGGCAATGAAAAGAAAATCGCCGTAATAACCAGCGGAATGGCAGATCTCGAACTCGTCAACAAACATTCCATCGCATTGGCAACACCCTACGCAGTCTCGAAAGCAGCTTCGAATCTGCTTGTGGGGAAATATCACGCCGCATTAGGAAAAACCGAAGGAGTTTTGGTGTTTTCGATAAGTCCGGGTGTGGTGGATACTCAAACGGGAGAGTTGACTGAAGATCAAAAGAAAGTTGTTGGGGGAATGATGGCTCAATTTGCGGAAGTGGCGCCGCATTGGAAGGGGCCGATTACAGCGGAGGAGAGCGTGACGAAGCAGCTTGAGGTCATTCAGCGGGCGACGGTGGAGGAGTTTGGTGGTGCGTTCGTCTCGCACTATGGGAATCAGCAGTGGCTCTAGATTTCCGGCGGGGAATGCGGGAGGACGGATGTATAGTCGATGTACTATGTCGTGCGGCATCGTATTTTAGTCCTTTCGGAACTTTTCGTGCACAGCGTTTGGGCTATTGAACGATGCCTGTTGAAGAGTGCCGTGGTGGCTGATTGTGGCTTATTCGGTAGTAGAGACGTGGTTGTCAGTCTTCCGGTGTCGTTGACTTTGATAGTCCGTTCTCGCCATTCAGGGTAAGTTGCAAGTTCTCGAAAGAGGATAGTCTTCGATTTGTGGATGCGGTGCGCAACGGCTGTCGGTATCCTTGCAACGGCGGGCTGATACTTGATGTAGGTGCAGCGCTGCTTGTCGATTACGCAGTCCGCACGCATGCTGCTCACAGCTCCGCATTGATGCAATGCATCTGCACGTAATTGTGCACTGCTTTGTGTTGCCGTCGCAGTCTCGAGAGCGTGTTTGCAAAGACAGTGAGGCGCGTCGTGCGCGCAGCTTCGCGCAGCGTGACTTGACTCGCGCCGTCTTAACAGCTAGTCAAGTGCATACACTTCCACAACGTTTCAGAATCCGACTCTTGCAAATGAGTCCCGCGTACTGCAATGGGCCGGATCTCGTCGTGTTAGACTACCAGCATGCCTCCGTTCAATGCAGAGTGTTGATGCTGCCATCGCCATCATCACCGCTATAACACATTCTTTTGCGTATACTTTCTAATCATAGCGGTGGTCAAGATGGCGGTCGACATGTCGGCGTTCCCGAGCGCTCCGGACCACAGGTTTTCTCAGATGATTCCCAAGGATGTCAAGAGGCGGTCGTGGAGATACCTTCAGGAGCGATCCGAGGAATACATGCGGCTTGAGAAACCACGCCAGGACTCTGCGATCGATTTCCGGGACGAGAAGCATAACTCCCAAGTGTCGAAGCTCAGCGAAGATCAAGCTTGCTCCCCAATATCGAGATCGGATGGAGGCCAGAGAGTGTCTGACATTTCAAAGCTGAGTACCGACCAGCGAAGCTCGCAAGTCTCCAAGTTGAGCAACGAGGAGAGGCAGTCGCAAGTTTCAAGGCAGGAGGCAGAGCGCATTTTGAGCACACCAGTCGACAATGTGTCGCTCGTTGTTGATACTAAGAGTCTGTTCACTGTGCATCCAGATGATGTGCAATTCGATTTCGAAGCGTTCGACTTTCTTCCCGGTTGTCGACTCTCGAGGCCGTTCTTCATGCCAGCGCCGGTAGCCAGGACAAGAAGGTCGACAATGATTAGTCGACATTCCGTCGTCTCAGTGGAGCTTATTGCCGACTTCGTCAAGTCTCGACGAATAACTCAAGATTCCGACACGCTCTCGCCGACGTGCATGTCGCCATGCGAGCTCCAGCGCCTGTACGAGAACTGCATTCCACAGCACCCAGCCGGCCTGGAAAATCCTGCGCAGCCATCGATATCGGACAACCCGCATTCGACAAGTGCAGACGCCGTGGGAACACCGAAGCGACGATCGAATACGATATCTGGTCTTCAGAAGAGTAAAGAGTGCGCCGTCTCAATAAAACGACAGAGTTCCACAGCGCATCTCCAGCACAAGTGCTCGATCTTGAATATGGACAAGGCAGCCGCAGCCGAGCGGGTGGATGATGCGAACCAGATGCTTGCTGAGACAAAGGAAAGGTTGTATCGTTCGAAAAAGGATCTGTACATCCGAGAGGAGCATGTCAGAGGCCTTGAGGTCCACGCCACGAACATGAAAAAGGGAATGGTAAGGCTTCTCCGTTGGGAACCTCGGAGATGGATGCTGACGTCGTGCTTTTTGCACCTTATCAGGAAGAAGCTATGCGAAATTATAGCATAACGTCCAAGGAGCTTTGCAGTCTGCGGGTATTTCGATGGGAGTGTTCGCCGTCCGTTCCAGCACAAGTTCTATCGATGCGTCAGCGCAAAATCCATGGCGAGCTCAAGATGCAAATCCGAGATCTGGAGAGAAAGCTCAGCACTACGATGGCCGAGCTGCGGTGTATGGAGAAGAAGTGGAAGGAAGCGCAGAACTCGCTCGCCACCTGTACCAAAGACCTCGAGAGGCAAAAGTCCATCATCAACGACAGAACGGAGGATTTACGCATCGCCGAAGAGGCAAAGGCGCGCGCTGTTGAAGCTCTGGACACTGCTGAGCAAGACCTCAAGTCCATGCGGAATCAGCTTGAAGCTGCACAGCAAGAGGACGCCGCGAACAGTGATCCCAAAGCCGGCCCAGTGCGAAAGCTGGCGAAGGCGACGAAGAAAGCCCAGCGACTCAGTCAGTGTCTGGATCAAGCAGAAGCCGATTGCGAACAGACGCGCGACAAGATCAAGCGGATCAAGCGCGAGAGTAGAGCACCCGACGCCGTGCTCCAAAAGAAACTGATGCTGGCGAGAAGAGAGCTTCGTGATCGAGAGGAGCTGCTGGGTGTAGTCAAGCAGACCAACGCAGACCTGGCACGCAAAATTGCGGATATGGAACAGCAATTGGGAGGTCGAAAGCATTGGAGCGGTAACGGTGGCGAGGCGAGGGTGTGAAGCACATTGTCCTTGGCCAGAAAATCTTGACGATGTTAACGGCCTGGCAGGCATAGCTCCTTGGCCACTTCTTTTGACCCACCGGTGGGTGCGTTGAAGCAGCAGGCTTCAGACAACGTTCGCTATGAGACCGGACTGGATTCCTTTGTCTTGCCATTTGTTTTTGGCATTAATACAGAAGCGTGCAGCGGTAGAAGAGATTCCATATGAAGATGTACAGGCCATCAGATAGGCGAGCGCGTCTCATTCGTCCAACGCATCGTCTGCCGTGCACGTCAGCATACTAGTCGTTGCTACGTGCTCATTCACTGAGACATGATGAGCAACGTGAAGCCAATGAAAACCACAGCGTAAATGCGAGGCTCGGTACCCTTCAGGTGTTCGTGTGCTGGGAGGACGTAGCCGATTGGCGTGGACCCGGGACTGGTACACGTGGGAGATGGTGCCGGCGCCGTGCTGCGGACAGAGCGCTGTCACGGTTGTAAAGCGACAGCGTCAATATGTTGTATCGCCGCAGTGGGGGCGCGAGGTAGCTGGCACATGTCGTTGCGGACGAGAGCACACGCGCCTTGAACTCTGATTGTAGCTGATGCGGAATAGCACGCTCGTGCCATCACGAGACGTGTTTGAGGAGAGTGGAACCGAGGATAACCTGTTTCCTTATCATGGTGTGCCCAGCTTGCTTGAAATCACACTCTGCAAACCAAGCCAGGCTCTCTGGTTTCGCAGCTTCGTGGTCCTTGGGATAATTCGCTCGTGCGAGTCGTTGGCAAGCATGTGAGTAAAAGTCACAGAGTCACAGACCTCGGTCGCGGAGGCTTACGGCCAAGGTTCTTCAGCCGACAGTGCGCTCCGGGAGTTGCTCGTGGATGGCCAGGATGCAGCGGTGAGTTCCATGGGCTCTCTCGCCAGCACGCACGGCCAGCGCGAAGATGCGCAGTCGGGCGCTGGAGACGCGCAGCGCGCATGACGTTGCCAGGCTGCCGACTGCTGTCGCGAACGTTACGGTGGGAGATCCACCGTGGATGCCGCGTCCCAACGAGCTGTTGTGCCGTCACCGCCAACGTTGCCCAGGGGCACGACTCCAGCAAACCGCCTCTGCGCACGACGAATCCCGCGGTGGTGCGGCTGACACATGAAAGAGAGACACCACTGCAGACCCGGCGCTCAGGTTTGGACTCCTTGACCTTGCACATCACACCCTCTCTCCCCGGCCTTCGGGTGCCGCCGATCGTCAGGGACGCTATCCTCTCGAACCTTGCGGAACGGTGGTGCGTATGGGGCTTCTTGGGTGAGATATACAGCCGTCTGTTTCTGCTGCTGTTGCCGAGACATCTGCAGAGCAAAGCTGACGAATAGCGCGGACTGACGGCTGCATATCGGACCGCCTCCTACGCGCACGGGCGCGCCGGGGAGTCCTTCCGCACCGCGCTGCAGTCGGCATGTCGCTCGCTGTGCATCCTTGCGCTGGCAAAGCAGGCCCAGAGGCGCGACGAATCTGCGAACCGACACAAACCTCAGCCATCCAGACCACCGCGACCCCCGTCGCCGTAGCATGACGGCCCAAGATGAACCCTTCATCACCACCCGTAGCGCTCGACGCTGAGCTGGCCGTGTCACCTCCCACTTCCTCCACCGCCCACCACCAGCCCGACCGACCCAAGTCACCACCGCTGGCCTTTGCTCCCTCCTCCAACGACTCACTGTTTGCGCGCAATTCGTCGCCACATGCCCTCACGGCCAACCACCCGACGTCGCCTCCGCAATCCATCATGGGCCGCCTCAGCCCGCTGTCCGAGAGTCCGCTCGCCTTGCAGGCCATCATCGACAAGCAGGCCGAGGCATTGAGGCAACTACACAAGGCATTTCAGGCAGAGCGAGAGTCGTGGGACCTGGAGCGTCAGCGCTTCTTTGAGCGCATATGCAGCTTGGAGCAGCTCCTGAAGAACGGCGAGCACCACAGGTGAGCGCGAGCCGACCGTTGTCTGCAATGACGCAACTGTGATGGGCCCTAACGTGCGCGTAGTCCTGAAAAGTCGCCCGTTTCCACACCCACCAGGAGCAACGGCAATGGCATTGTGTCCCCGCAAGCGCGAGCAGCGCACCCTCCAGCCATCAACTTGCCCACCATTGCCGAGATCGAAAACATTCAGCCTCTCGCTGCGCGACGGGATGGAGCGCCACAATCGATAGCACTTCCCGGCATCATGGCCGTGCCGGGCGAGGAGCGACAAAGACAGAGCTCGGTTGTTTCTTTCACGAACGCGGAAGGTCTGCAAGTCGAGGAAATCCCCCTTCCGCTACCCTCGGCTGGTCTTTCACCGCCTCCGCCAGCCAATCGCATGCTTGCGGGACAGTGAGTATATTGAAGCTGTATGCGTCTGCAACAAACGCTGACCTGATCGTAGTACGCCCATCAAAGTCCCAAGAAGACCTACTCCGCCACCGGAGAACAGCTTGTCTATGGATGGCATCGAGGACACTCCAACTCGCCACAACACACACGTCAACGCTTATTTGACTCAGAGCAGCGACGAAGAAGAAGATATGCCCTTGAAAGGTCCCTTGAACATGCCTGAACTCCCGCACAGACCTGACGACACCAACTTCACCCTGGACGCTCTCAGTTCTAGACTGCAGGAGATCTCAGAACACCCCGAGGAGAAGAAGAGTAAACCTCTGGTTTACGCCAAGCCTAGTCCTGGTCTGGCCTCGCCCGCCGAGGACGCAAACGAGGGTGCCGATTCTGCAATCCCACCATTTGTTGAAGACCCAGTCTCGCCGGTCAATACACGCGCACTGGACTCCAATGCGATACAGTCGCCATCCTCGGCATTCGGCTCCAATTTGAGTCCATCGGTGTCGAACACCAAGTCCCCAGACCCAAGCGGTGCGCTTTCGCCACAGGAACAGCACGAAGCAAAGATTCATCAGGAGTTTGAGCAAGGCGGGATCCGGCTCAAGAAGAAGACGTCCACCAACTTTGGTGCTCCATTCGGCTCGCTGGCCGGCTTGCCTATCAGAAAGATGTCGTAGGAGGACAACGACAATGGGTCTGAAGAGTTCTATGGGTAACACACCAAAACTCATCATTCATTCTTTTAACATAATTTACTATAGTCATGGAAAGCAACAGCATGGGACAGTGACAGGAGAGAACAGGCGCGATGGAGAATTAAAGGAACAGCATGGGTCATGGGCGCAGAGTGCAACAAAAACGGACGGCGGGACCGCATAGGAACGATACCCCAAACAGGCCGGAGAGCCTCGCGTTATTGATGGAATAGAAGCAGGAATAGGGATAGAAATTTTTGGTCCTCGTAGAGGGATTATCTACTAGCACCATTAGAATGGTCAAACCAAATGAGAGAAAAGACACTCCTTGAGTATTTTGAATCGCTGGAGGGGAGCATTCCACAGGAATGTGACAAAGCCAGCCTTTCTTACAGCCTCCCTTGCAGAATGCCACACACCTCACCTTTCTCCACATACCGATGCGCATCTCTTGCATTACATTACAATGATCACCACTGCCTCGCCCGCCACAACATGAAACATTTCTCGCGCCCGCGCCTCTTTGATGCAGGAAGGCAAGTACCTGCCATGCCTTGCTGATCACATCCAGCATTAAGGCAAAAGTACAATACGCTGTTTTCGTCCCAGGCGACAGATAGACAAGCACAGCACAGCACTCGGCTTCCAACTTGTGTGGTGTCGTGAATGATTCATTCGCTTCTTTCCGAAAACAAAAACATAGATATCGCCTGTCGCATCCGACATCAAACAAAGAACATCATCATGCAAGTCCTCCGGACAATACAAACGTTAATTTTCCTGTTTGCGACAGTACTCTCCATCTTCATCGCCAAAGTCAACTCGATACCTCTCGCCGGAGGAGGAAGGGGAGGAGGAGGGAGTGATTTCAGCGAAATAGAAAAACGATGGGCAGTGGGACAATCTGATGTGAGTCTTCACCCTCTCTCTCTCTCTCCACCCTCCCCTCCACCCACCCTCTCGAGTTCCCCCATAATAGACCCTGGCTCTCCTTCATCCTCAAATTCGACACACAACCACAACAACAACAACAACAACAACTAACATTTTGTCTTCTTTCTGCAGCAACAAATCCTCTCCACACTCAACGTCCGCTACTTGACACCTTCTTTCCCCATCACGCGAACGTTCGAAGGGGAAGGTTCATTTGCGGCTGCGACGGATTCGAGAAGTTTGGCGGCGGCAGCTGCGGCGGAGAAGGAGAGGCAACAGCAGAGGAGGAGGAATTGGATGGCGAGGAGTAGGAATTTTGTTGGAGGGTTGAGATTTGGGTGGGTTGTGAGGGGGAGGAATCCGAGGAGGTAGGGCATGGAGGGGAAGTGGTTGTCGCACTTGAGAGCAGGTCTTGAATGTGAGGTTGTGAAGGGGAAGAAGTTCCGCTTGGTTAGATCTGGTCGAGTCAATGATAGTGAAGAAGACAGATGGAACAGAAGCCGTATGCATGAAGGTACTGCATTTGGGTATCATGAATAATAACGATTAACGAGCGAGTTGTAACCACGTTTAGTCCTTCGTGGACTCACATTTCCGGAGCTCGCGGCATAGATTTTTTTGCCATGCGATCCTCGTCCTGAACACCTGTTGCGAGGTCAGCTCGACTGTCTTACCATTTGCTGCCCATTCAGAACAAGTCATACCTGAACGCCTCGCTAATGACAAACTGCAATCCCTCAATTCGAAAGCCCAGCATGATAATCGCCATGCACAGCCTGATCAGCTCTCGCAAACAGAGCACTCAAAAGATCAAGTTGTCGATTCAATCGCGACACCTCCGCCAGTCGCCGAGACAAAATCTCTCCTCGCTCGTCATCCCGACGCACAATTTCTCGCATGCGTTCCTCGTTAGCCGCAATTTGGGCATTATTCTTCTGTACTTGGGTCTGCAAGGCTTGTAATTTCTCAAAGCTCTCGGGTATACTGCTGTTGGTGCTGCTGACAGAACTGTGGGGCGGCGAACATGTCGCATCTGTGGTGTCTGTGTAATGTGTGCTGTTGGTCACAGTGCTGTTTGAGCTTCCGGTGCTTTTAGCCTCAGAGGGGCGCTAGTGTTGGGTTAGTGATTGCTTGACGACAGTAGTCAGGAGGAAGTATGGCGTACTCTGATGAACATGCCCATTTCTCCATTTTGCCTTTTTTGGGTCCGCGCGAGCCACGCTGAGGTCGCTGCTGTTGCGGCCATTTTGACATTCGAGATGGCTTTGTTTGCTTTAGGTGGTGAAGGGCAGATCTGCTGTGGCGCTCAAGTCGACCTCTGAAGTGGTGGAGTGGTAGACGACGGAAGTGGCATCTCTCCCCGGTTGCTATTCACGGGTCGGTCTGTGTCTGAACCTGAAAGCGCCTTGGTTATCTCCAGTTTCCGATGATGCAAGTCGGCATCGATGGAAGGTATAAGTAACTTCTTCTCGAATGCGCCGAGACTGTCTCGAATCGGTTTCTTCACGTCGGTTCTGGCTGTGTTATCTCTTTCCCGCGTGTCTGCGACAGGATGAAGTAAAGTCAAAAGTGGTCGCAATGAAAGACAGCAATAGCAGCAGGTGCGATGGCAGGCAGGCAGGGCTATCGAGTTCAAAAAACCTGAAGTGGGCAGACAGGCAGCAAGCACGTTCCTTCTTGATGAGATTTCGCATGACGGCAAGCCAGCCCAAGGTCAATTTCGATCTGACCTGGCACGCCACTAGCCGCAGACTGGTTATAGCTTCGTGACGTCCAGGGAGAAAGCTGCGAAGGGACAAAGGACACAGATCGGGCCTCCGTGCCGGCATGCATACTGTGCTAGGGCAAGCGGCATTGCATAGCACCGAGACAGCAATCATCAGTATGCCGAACGAGAGAGATTGGGCCAGGGGCTACAATCGCCCATCTTTCTGCAAATTGACCTCCTCCTCGTGCACATCATCACGGCCGGCCTCCTCATCAGACGCACTTTCTTCACCGACGTGATGGGAGATGACAGGCGGGGGCCGTTGTGAACGTTGGGTGTTAAGATCCAGGATTTGGCGATGGCGCAAAATACTTGCCAAATTCTAGGAAGGAGGGTTGAAAGTAGGAGGTAAGAGCAACGAGTGAGGATCTTCGGTGGTGCAAGGATGATCGCGCTACTTTGGCGGCAGAAGGTACACAAATTTAGTCGGCCTATCAAAGGGAAGATATTGCATTGCACCAGCCGTGCCACACCTCAAGACAACTCTGGGCGAGATTCGATCTCATCTACTACTGTTTCACAAAACCAAGTTCTCGACGACGCTTGTCGCCGTCAAGACTTCGAGCTGCGACTCCATCGTCGTCTTACCGAGAACGTTGTCATTCTTGGCAAAGTTGAACCTGAAACACGCCAAAGCTGCCAGGAGGTCGTAGTTTCATATTAGCTTCTGGATCACATGAGCACATAAGAGCGTCACATGCACATGTGCTCGCTCGTCAAAGAGTCACAGTGCAGCAACGAGAGCTCCCATATCACAGTGCACCTCGTATTGCTGGACGAAACTGCGCACCCCGGCACATGTGGCATCGCTCTTCATTCATCGTATGTCGCGTATCTGCATTAGCGCTCTTGGTATCATTGAGTTCTAACATCCCGCGGACTCCCTCTAACCAGTGCGCCGCCTCGCTATGCAATTCGAATTCAATGGCATCACGGCCCTGACGCTCTCAGCGTGGTGCGCCTTTACAATCCCACGGCCATGATAGCACCGCCGAAGCAACGTCGTATTTCCATCCAGTCGACCTCTCTGGGATAATCCAAGCCCGCGTGAGGCTGTACCCATTCGCTCCAATCGACCTTCAATGGCGGATGTAGTCAGACACCCATTGTGAAGTCGTGCTCAATGCCGGGGGTAACCGAAGCCATGAACTTCAAGAAGACAACGAGGTATTGATCGACACGGATAGCCGGAACTTCTTCTTCCATGGTGCCGTCCAGCATCTCCCATTCGGCGTCACCGTCCTTGGACTTTGGCGAAGATGACTTGTCCTTGATGTCGAGTTTGGTAGTCTGGTCAACCAGGCCCTCCATTCCTGCCGAGGATGGCTTCTCTCCTTGCTTCATCTTCTCGATGCGGAGCTTGAGTGCTGCGTCGGCACGATCCAGCAAGACCTTCATAACGCTTGCATGTTTGCATGGGTGCACTGAGGCGGTCTTGATCGGCGGGTCGACGAAGGTGAAGTCTTCGAGCGTCACAGTCTTGTCCTTGTAGTCTCCCACAATGTCTTCCATCATGGCAAGCGGCTGCAGTGGCTGAAGGGTCGAGTTGTAGCCTTGCAGGTAAAGACGCGGTGTGCGATAGTATGGCGTGTATGTGATATAGAGGGTGTAGGTGCGCAAGCTGAAGTCTTCGTTAGCACAGGACGCCTTTACGGGATCAATGTGGACTCACGTATCCTCTCCGTTCTTGTTGCCGGCACCGACGTCGCGAATGATGGCCTCCTCGTCATCCTCGTCATCCATGTCTGGAATCTCCTCCTCATCGATGTCCTCGCCAAGCTTTCCATCGTCGTCAACGGTCTTAACGTCCTTGACAAGCTCTGCACTCTTGGCCTTCTCCCTGCTGCTGTCGCCGCCGGCCTTGAGCCAGCCATCATCTTCGCCGCTGACCTCTTCGCCCGTCTCTTTCAACATGTCGAGGACCAGCTGGTCTTCGCTGTCCTTGCCGGCGAAGTCATCGGCCTTGATGCGCTTGCGACATGGCACACCGCGAGTGACAAGGTACTGCTTTCCGGCTGGGAAGTAGGGAACGCGCTGAGCTGGCGAGGCGGCATCGGCCCAGCTCCAGCTTGGAAACTTGTGGACGAGAAAGTCGCCAGCGGCCTGGAACTCTTCTGGAGTGATTTGACCTGTGCTGCGAAAGTCGGAGTTGTGGTTGATTGGCGCGAAACGATCGCGGAGAGGATCAATGAAGCTGTGGATGAGGTTCTGCATGGTTGCGACTAGAGAATGGACCTGTCAGTCGCTATCGTTGCTGCCGATCGGCGTCGAGTGGTCGACGAGGACGAAGCAGACAAGTGGCAAGCTTGCTGCGCTTGTATTGAATGGCAACACTGTCGTCTCTGGCACTTTCGCAACTGGTATGGTGCGAAGTGCGAGATCAGCAAGATTGTTGTTGTCGCTGTCAAAGCGACTCGGACCAACGTGAATAGGCACGAGGCAACCGCGACTGGCGACATGACCCCGCGCTAAACCCAAACGGCGCGTGACTTCATCACCAGCGCGCCTCAGGCCCCCACGCGTTTCTGCCTCCTCCTGGCCGACATTGCGTGCTCAGCATCAACATTGTATGAATTCGTTGCGCCTTCGATTCCATGCAGCATCATCTTTGTGCTGAGCAATACACTCCCAATATCGTGATGGACTTCACGAACGCGTGCTGAGGCAGGAGCTGATCAGCCTGTGAATCTACCTCATCGATCATCAATGGAGCAGACGGCGTTGCGACGCTCAATCAGCAGATCAAGACTCAATACATGGGAGCAAGACCGGACTTTCTGGGATGATTGCTTCTGTTTCAAAGTAGCTACGTGTGGTCGATCGAAATGGCTTCGATCCCAGTCCTAGATCTGTCCTGGGCGAACGACCCAGATCGGAAACCGAAATTACTGGACCAGCTTCGAGCAGCGCTCTTCGAAGTCGGCTTTCTTTATATCATCAACCACGGCATAGACTCCAATATCATCGAAGCCCTCACAGATCGACTACCAAACCTGTTTGCGTTGCCGGATGAGCAAAAAGCCGCCTTGAGCAAGCTCAACAGTCCACATTTCCTCGGCTACAGTGGCTTTGCAGAAGAAACCACTCTTGGGAAGCAGGATTTGAGAGAACAATTCGATATGGCCACCGAGCTGCCGGTTGTGTATGATGAATCTGGAAATTCCGCAGTCACGGACGAAGCACCCAATCAGCGCGACTTTCGGAAGCTCTACTGGCGATTGAGAGGCCCCAACCAGTGGCCACTGGAGAATTCTGTTCCTGGTTTCAGAACGGCCTTCACGAACTATCACGACGCAGTGCAAGAACTGTCCTACCGGTTTGTGCATCTGGTCGAAGAGGCAGTCGGTATTCCTATTGGCACATTCGACCATTTCTTTGGACTCGCCAATTCGCAAAGTGCCTCAACCGAAGACGAATGGCAACTGCGAAAGTTCTTGCCTACCCAGCACCGCATCAAGCTACTGCGGTACCCGCCCTCGCTGGATGATGCTCTGGCTGGGCAAGGCGTAGGCGCCCACAAGGACTCGTCTGGTTGGCTCACCTTTCTCTACCAAGTGGGCCAAGAGCCTGGTTTGGAAGTTATGTCATCTTCAGGGAAATGGCTGCCAGCATACCCGATTCCCAACAGCTTCGTGGTCAACTTTGGAAATGCGTTTGACGCTGCAACAGAAGGGGCAGTCAAAGCCACGATACATCGCGTCATTAGTCCTGGACCCAACAGCAACGTGCGTTACTCGATACCGTTCTTCCAAGGACTACCACTTGACATGACTGTCTCCGAAGTGAGGAGCTATATCCCAGACGAGGTGAAGCGCCGGAGGAAAGAGTCTGGTACATGGCATGACGAAATCTCCAGCTTTCTCGACCCCAGATGGGACAGCCTTGGTGAAAGTCAGTTGCGCAAATGGATCCGGTCTCACAGAGACGTCGCGACAAAATGGTATGGAAAGGTAAGAATAAATGCATCGCCGTCGCCAGCAACGATGCTACGTGCTTGATAAGGAATAATTTACTAAATACATGTGATTCTAGGAAGTCGTGGACTACTACGTAGCAGCCGAGTAGTCATGTTGGGTATCATATCCACCAATGTGGCTGGCCTTCTGGAACAGAAGGCGCGGTCGGTGAGTCGCGCTTGCGAGCTTGCTCCATGTGGCCCCACAAGGCGCCTTTGACATTCTTCAGCACCTGATTCTCGCGCTCGAGCTCTTCTCGTTCTTTCTCGAGCCACTTGATGCGAAGGTCCTTGTCAGCGATGGCATCCTCTTCAAGAGAAAGTCGTTCGGCCATGGCACGAAGCTTGAACGTCAATTCTTTGTTCTTGCTCTGGTCGCCGTTCTGCAAGGAGTCAAGTTCAGCTTTCAGTGCACAAGTCTCGTCATGCTTCAAGCCATTGGATACTCGGAGCAGCTGGGCTTCTCCTCGAACGAGCTGGAGTTCAGTCTTGGTCCTTGCCACCTCGGCCTCGGCGGCTTTGACGCGGCTCTGCTCGCTCACCAGCAATTCGGCCTTGTATCGTAATTGGAGCTCAACTGCTTTGAGCTGCTTCCGGAGACGATAGCATTCGACTTGCCAGTCAGTGACGACGTCCCCGGACCCTTGGAAAGTAATGACTGAAGCGGCTTCTGATTGATGTTTGCGGCGCATTGCATTAGGCACGCAAGAGAAGTCTGGTAGATTTGCGACATCCATCGCAGTCACCTGTGGTACAAAATCCAGAGCCTGAATTGCAATAGGCGAGACTGGCCTTATATTTTCGTCCGCATCGGAGTATAGGGAACTTGCTGAGCTTTCCAATCCGGAACCAGAAGGCGAGCAAGGAATCGGAGCACTTGATGATGGTGTACGGCTGTGTCCTCGCGAGAAAGCCGTCGATGGCAATTCGTGAATTTGTCGCAAACTGCGTTGCAATTCGTTCTGCTCCTCCACCTCGTCGGTGGGAATAGCACAAAGCTCGGAGTAATCTGTGAGCATGCTGTCGTGCTTGCTCGTCGTGGCACTCATGAACTTTACTATTGATGACTTCGCAGAGTCCGGCCGGTATTCGGGTCGTGAACCAGGCCTGATCTCCGGTCGAGGTACTTCACAGATTGTCGTCCTTGTGACAACAGCTCTGGGATGTATCGGCTCTAGCGGTTCTTCGCGCTCAGATACCATGCTTAGCTTATGGGGATCGTGTTGGTGACGTTGTGGCAATGGATCCCATCGAATGTCGCGAACTCCGCCACCAACAGGCTGGGCGGCCATGGTCCGACGATTCAACGACTTGGTTTTCCTGCTGTCGGCTTTCTTGTCGCGAATGCGGTTATCGTCTTCTGAATCGAAACTCTTGCGATGCAATAAGAGCCTGCTCAATCTTGATTTGGCCTTCTTCACTGTTGGTGTAGGCGACGGAGTACTGCCATCGCTATGACCTCGTCTTGGCTGGCTAGCAGTGAGACCCAGAGATATTGGTTGCGGCATTCTGTCTACTTAAATGAACGACTGAGTGAAATGATTGAATTGAAGTGAAGATGCAAGAACGACGTTGAACACGGAAGAATGAAGATCGAATATGCACGTATCCGGACGGCGTTTTCACTCTCAACAACCTACGAACCCGCGTCCGCAAAGGACGACACCGCTTCTTTATCACGACAGAGCTGCTTCTCGTGGCGTTCGACGCCAGAGATCTGCGCCCGTTTCACATACCGGATCCGACAGCGTGGTTGTTATAGGGTCCGCTATACCCTCCCGCGAAGAAAGCATAAAGCTCTCCGCCTCAACACACAGAACTTCCCCGACAGCTTGTTCTTGAGTTCAGAGCAGGAGATTACCAAAGGGTGCCACGGTCGAGAGTCATTCGTGTTCTGCTTTGGAAACTTGGCAAGTCGATGAAGTCGGTGTGCTTAACCCTGCCGGATCTGCTGTGCCGTCGAACGTTCGGATACTCACGCTGAACCTTGTTTTTCGTCGGCGCGTTGTCTGCAAGTCATTGTACTGGCACTTTTGCGCTATTTCACCTTGGACCTCTTGAAGAAGACGTTGAAATGCAAAGTGTGTCTCATCGCGATGTTTCTGTCACATCTTTGCAGAAAGATCTTCTTGGACACGTGAGAGCGGAGGTTTCAAAGACGGTGACAAATGCTAGAACTATTATAGACCACCATGGCCAGGGCTTTGTTCGTATGTTCGGCAAGGAATTGATCTTTGCGTGAAGTCAGATATAAGTTCCGCAGCAGATTTGGGTGATTTGGATTGATGGGCTCAGGGTAGAAGCTGGATCTCAGCCGCGTCTTCAAGTCAGTAGGCACATCTGTACCAATTGACAGCCGTCGCCGGCAAGCGTACGGCATGCCGCGTCAATTAGTTCTGTGCGATGCTGGATTTGTGCAAGGCAGCACCGCTGACAAGAATCAGACGTTGTCGGTGGCGTGCTTAAGGCTCTCATCGCATCGTACAGCATCATGATGGTGAGCGATGGCGCGCATTCCAAGACGGCTGATGTACGAGGCCACCGGCAGCAAGATAAACACTCTCGGCTCGCTGTTCTTCGCCGGCTCTCAGCCGTGTCCGTGGCCTGTGAAGGTCAGTGCCCAACTTGGCGCGAAGACGCGTCGACCTCTGCTCTGAGTCGCGTGACAGCTTGCGTCGCGCGATCCGATTAAACCTGAGAACAAAAGGCACGCGGAGCTGAACGACTTTTGGTGATCTCGTGAGAATACCGAACCTCGTACCACGTCCATGATACATTACATCCTGAAAACACCAAACTTCGTCTCCTTCTTCTCCACAGAACCAGTCATAGCAGCTTGTAACCCCATACCCAGAACTCTTCGCGTATGGCTGGGCGGGATAACGCCATCGTCCCATAACCTCGCAGTGCCAAAAGTGACTTCACTCTCCCTTTCAATGCGCGCCTTCAGTTCCGGATCGACCTTCTTCCCCACTGCTGCCATGACAGAACTCAATTGCTCGGCGCCCATGACACTCGTCTTGGCCGATGGCCAACTCCACAAGAATCGAGGAGAATATGCTCGACCGCACATGCCATAATTTCCTGCACCAGCTGATGAACCCACCAGAACTGTGAATTTGGGCACCTGCGCGCAAGCGACTGCTGTGACGAGCTTTGCGCCGTTCTTGGCGATTCCGCCTTTCTCTG
Source organism: Cercospora citrullina (assembly GCA_013365195.1). NCBI lineage: Eukaryota > Fungi > Ascomycota > Dothideomycetes > Mycosphaerellales > Mycosphaerellaceae > Cercospora > Cercospora citrullina. Next base: position 35,510 of record JAASFF010000060.1, on the reverse strand, counting down.
CATCTTGTCCGACCATGAAGCCGGAGATGTTTTGTAAGAAGATCAGAGGGATGTTTCTTTGACTGCAAAGTTGGATGAAATGTGCGCCTTTCAGACTTGATTCGCTGAAGAGAATCCCGTTGTTGGCGATGATGCCCACTGGGTGTCCATAGATGGAAGCGAAGCCTGTGAGGAGTGTTGTGCCATAGCTGGGCTTGAACTCGGAGAACTCAGATCCATCGACGATACGAGCGATTACTTCGTGCATGTTGATGGATTGCTTGAGATTCGTGCCCACAATACCGCCGAGTTCTTCAGGATCGTATAGAGGCTCGGTCCAGTTCTCTTTTCGAGATGGGTTGCCAGATTTGGGGTAGTTCAAGTTTGAGATACTTCTTCGTGCAAGGACGATTGCATGTGCGTCGTCTTCGGCCAGGTAGTCTGTCACGCCAGACACTTCGGAGTGAAGCTTGCCACCTCCCAAGTCTTCGGCGCTGACTTCTTCGCCTGTTGCAGCTTTCACGAGAGGTGGGCCAGCCAAGAAGATAGTGCCTTGCTCTTTCACGATGATGCTCTCGTCAGACATGCTTGGAACATAGGCACCACCAGCTGTACACGAGCCCATGACCACACTGATCTGCGGTATTCCGAGAGATGACATATTCGCCTGATTGAAGAAGAAGCGGCCAAAGTGGTCCCTGTCGGGGAAGACATCTGCTTGATGTGGAAGATTGGCACCGCCAGAATCTACGAGGTATACACATGGGAGGCGATTTTGTTGTGCAATTTCCTGTGCCCGAAGGTGCTTCTTGATTGTGATGGGGTAGTATGATCCACCTTTGACTGTACTGTCGTTGGCGAGAATCATACACTGCACGCCTTCTATTGTCCCAATGCCCGTGACTATGCCGCCTGCAGGTACATCCTCGCCTGGATATAGCTCATGTCCGGCTAAAGCACTCAGCTCCAGGAAGCTCGAACCTGGATCGATGAGAGCAGTTATACGATCTCTGACCAGCAGCTTCCCTCGCTCAACGTGCTTTTGTCTAGATTTCTCTGGCCCTCCCTTCGAAGCCTTCTCGTGTAGAGCTGTCAGCTTGGACATGTACTCGCCCATCGCTGCGGCATTTTCTTGGAAGCCATTGCTGCTCGTATCAACGGCGGTCTGTACTATCGATAGCTGAGCCGCCTGGTGAGGGCTGGCGTATGTCGATGCTCGCTGTCGTTGCTGATTTACCAGGCATTGGGCGGGGCGGAGAGCGTGTCGGCGGGAGACGTGTTGCAGGGAGCGGGCGAGGGCTCGCGGGGGCATGAGGGCGGCCATGGCGGAGACGGTTCTCACATGCTGCGAGGATGGCAGCGGCTTTAGGAGTTTCTTATACGACGCAGATTTTGTTCGTCCAATCTCGCCCTGGAATCGGATCCGTTGTGCTGGGCAGAGCATCCGCGGCGAGCAAGCTGTGTCTTGAGCCGGGGGACGCGCATATCGCCGGCACAACAGCAGGGTTCATGAGATCAGATCGCTCTCCACACTTTCTCCAGATGAACTGCTGCTAATCGCGCGTCTTGTTTCACTTCTATTCCATCTTCACTGACACCATCATGCCTCCTACAACAGCCCTCCGGACTGCAGTGCTGCATTGCACGCGCCCGGCAACGCGAACAGCCTCCAAGCGTCTCGTAGCCACCCAATGGCAACGGCATGCCTCGACACGGAAACATCCCAAGGGATTTCAGCCACCCACGACCGGCGAGCTAGAAGAACTACGGGAACGAACAATTGAGTTTGTCCGACGAGAGATTCCTCAAGACCTGGCACAGGCAACAGATCACAATAACGAATTTCCCAACGAGCTTTGGAAGAAGTTTGGCGAAGCTGGATTCCTGGGCATCACAGCAGACGAGGACTATGGCGGCCTGGCGATGGGATACCAAGCTCATTGTATTGTGTTGGAAGAACTGAGCAGAGCATCCGGCAGCATTGGTCTCTCTTACGCAGCTCACTCACAGCTGTGCGTCAACCAATTCCAACTGCATGCCAACGATGAGCAGAAAGCACAATGGCTTCCTGGGCTATTATCGGGAGAGAAGATCGGTGCCCTTGCCATGTCGGAACACACAGCAGGGAGTGATGTTGTGAGCATGAAGATGACTGCAAAGAAGGTCGACGGCGGATATCAACTGAATGGCAGCAAGATGTGGATCACAAACGGACCTGATGCACATGTGATCATCGTTTATGCGAAAACAGAACCTGACGCAGGGAGCAAGGGCATTACAGTCTTCTTGGTCGATACCACAACACCAGGGTTCAGCGTGGCAAGAAAATTGGACAAGCTTGGCATGAGGGGATCAAACACAGGAGAATTGCTGTTCGACAATGTCTTCGTGCCCGACTCAGCTGTGGTAGGACCTCTGAACAGAGGAGTAAAGGTGCTAATGGAAGGTCTCGATCTCGAAAGACTAGTGCTGTCCGCCGGCCCACTTGGTCTCATGAAGGCTGCCTTGGACGTGACATTACCTTATGTCCACGAACGAAAACAATTCGGTGAACCCCTTGCACACAACCAATTCATTCAAGGCAAGCTGGCAGACATGTACACCAAGTACCGAGCAAGCTCGGCATTCACATACTCTGTTGCTCGTGCGATCGACGAGAGCTTCGAAGATCCAGACATCAAGACTCAGGATTGCGCTGGCGCTATTCTTTATGCTGCGGAGAGAGCGACTGAGTGCGGCATGGATGCGATACAGTGCTTGGGAGGTATGGGGTATATGAACGAGATGGCGGCTGGGCGGATAATGCGTGATGCGAAGCTATATGAGATTGGTGCTGGCACGAGTGAAGTCAGGAGGATGGTGCTTGGGAGAGCATTCAACAAGGAGTACGGGACACGGTAGCTGGCGCCGAAAATAACGAAACTTGCTGAGCTGAGATCTTCCGACCTGTCAATGACCCGTTGCATCACGCCAACGATCGTGAGAGAGGGACAGCGTTGCGGCCGATTCCTGTGTCAACGGCGCGCCGATTTGCTCTCTCTACACATCCTCAATGTTAGCTCAGCCTTCTCGCATCCTTTCCAGCAGGAAGGCTGTTCTATTTAGCGCCCTCCGGATCATCCGTTGGAGGGAGAGAGAGAGAGACACCCAATAGTCTGCTCATATTCCGCAGCCTGTCAGCCCTATACATGAATGGGTAACATAAATACCGAACCAAGCCTTTTTGACAGTTCCATGCGAGAAGACTCGCGAAAATCCGCCGCAATCGATGCCGAAGCCAGGTGCCTTCAGTTCAAGCAAGGGCGGCTCAGAAGAAGTCGGGTGGCGCGGAAGCTCGCCGCATGCAGAACCTCTGTCAGGCCTCCGACATTCGTGGAGGTCCGCTTCCAGCTCAAGGTCTGCTGTGCATCCGGAGCGAGGGTCACCGGCGCAGCCTTTTTGCTTGTATAGGACGTGTCTCTGTCCCAATGTCGAACGTGTCTTCTTCTAGCTGTAGAACAAGCCATAGCCACAAGCCGGCAGGAGAGTCTACTACCACCATTTGCGCATATTTCGCTCACATTCCTAGCCACTCTATAGAGCGAACAATGCTCTAGATGCCCTACAGCTAGGCCGCTTGTGGAGATAGTCCTCGCCATTTCTGCAGACTGTGCACGCCTAGAAATGTAGGTCGGGCTTGATAATTTTAGGCACCGAGCGGAACCGTACGCCGAAGACTCTATGGATTGGTCTAGTAGCACACGTTGAACGGGTCCGTTGACGACGTTGATGACCTCAAATGCTCCACTGAAAGCTCTGCGGTGCATGGAAGCAAAGTTGGAAATGTCCTTTTCTATGATGAGGCTGGAACCCAGCGTTCGTAGCCTGTAAACTGGACAATGTTGAACTTACTCGATTGCTCAGAAGCACATCCGGTACCTCAGATACGGTGTAGCTACGATGCAAAAGATAGAGGTGCATTTCGGCAAAGAGCAAGAAAGGTGTCGAAAATTCGGTAACAAACTCGGCATTGCGACGGTAGCAAGCACAGTGGGCACCATGTGTATGCCTGCACGCCGTACTCATACAAGTCCGATATGGAACGACATGCATGGGCTAAACGATCGCGCTTTGCGACAGCAAAAGAGTCTGTATCCGGACATGGAATATCGAGGCTGCTGCAATATTGCCTTGGGGGGCCTAACCAGAAGCATTCTTATCTGTTTCATTTTGTCTGCGCTCCAGCCTCTTTCACTCTGACATGTGCGCTGGCCACCCAAGATCCAGTCTGTCCCCACCATCTAGGCATAGTCGCATCCATGGCCTCGACGTGAATGAGATCACTCATCTCTCTGTACAGGCACCAACTGTTCAACTTATGTGGAAATGCATTTGGGCCAGAACACGCCTCGACTCCATCTCTCCTCAGATCACCTGGAAAAATTTTGATCTCCGCACTTCTCGCCCTTGCTCTACGGCCCCGACCTGGGCAAACCGAGTCCAGCATGGAAGAATAAACTTGGTCTCAAACCCTTTGTTTTCTACTGTCCCGAGGTGCTTCACACTGTCAGTTTTGAGCCCTGCATAGACGTTCCATCCTTCGACATCCGTCGCTCCATTCCAACTAACATAACCACGATGCGAACGTCCCGAGGAGGCCTTTTCGACAAACAAATCCGGCTGAGTGTACGGAGTCGCGTGCCATTTTTGTTTGAAGCCTTTGTAGATGTGCGCCTCACCTGTGCGTCCAAACTCCGCGGACCATATTTCCTTGCCAGAGCTGTCGAATTCTGTTAATACGGGGATGTTGCCCCAATTTGCAAGCTTGTTGCCGTTGGAAAGGCCGTTATCGAAGGCTCCCTGGCTGACTGATTGGTAGTCCATCTGGGGCTGAATCATATCAATGACTTGGACTTGGGATTCGCTCGAGCCCTGAATGGGTTTCATCGGCAACCTGAACACCAATAGCTTGGATGGCTTTTTCTGTTCTTTTTGGCGAACGCGCCAGTTCTGATTGTCAAAAATTGAGATGTCTATGTGGTCATGCTTGATATTGTGCGGCCGTGCGTCATGTTGCCAACGGAAACGGGCTGCAGAAGGCAAGTCCCCAAAGTCGCCCTTTCCATCGCCAGAGAATCGCCAGACAATATTTCCATGCTTGTCGATCAGATAGATTGTCCAACAGTGCCGACTACTCAACAGATAATGGTCACCCATGTCAACTACAGAGTTGATGTGGAAGAAATCGTATGGCCGAGCGAAAGACCCTTGGTCCCGGAGAGTCTGTCGCGACTCTGAGAGAGGTACATGATCACTGGCCCGCCATCGGAACAAGACCGACTTGTTGATTGGGTCGATTTCGTAGAACATGCTGTCCCACAACCAGCCGTCGGATGGTCCATTCACGCTGCTCAAATCTGCAGGAGTTGCGTTGTAAGCAGTCGTGAGAATGGTGCCGCGGTTGGAAACAATATGTGCCTCGTGAAAATCTGCCTCGCAATGCGGATTCTCAAGACTCGCAGTGTTGAGCCCGTACTGCGGACAAAGCACCGTCTGTACGCTGTAATCCTTTTTCAGCAACGTGATATTCCCATAACCGTGCCCCTTAACAGCTGGTCCATCTCGCATCCAGAACAGAAGCGTCGGATTGCCATCTAGATGTTGCCACCTGAAGTTGGCTATGTTCCCGATCGGCCCAAACCATACCAATCGTCCTTGATCAGTGAATATCATCGGACCAGGCATTTTGATGCTATTTTCCTCAGTATTGTACAATGTGAGGAATAGCAAGCCCGGCGCGAGCGTCGCATTGGAAGCCTGTTTAAGTTTCACGACGGGCGGCCGGAATGATGACGACTTGAAGACTTGAACTGGCCAGAGTCCGCCCTCAGACTTGTGTTCGATATGCTCTGCGCTTCCACCTAGAACGAAAGTATCATCAGCATTGCATTTGACTGCTTGAGCGGCCTCGGCATCTCCGAACACTGCATCATCCATATTTGCTGGACAAAGCTCACGCCATTTCAAGGCCTGGGTGTTGGCTATGGCAAAGGTACGACTAGGATCGCGCAGGACCTCTTTCTTCAACGAATCACTAAAGATTTGCTTCATCCACAACTCATTCCAGAGGTTCTTCTGAGGGTCCTTCGCGCCATTGTGATGAATGATGACCGGTATGGTATCAAGGCAAAAGTTGATGTACCATGGCATATCTGACCACGATATCTGCTTGCTTGGGATGCGGACCTCATCTGCATCAGCCACCAAAATGTCATCGGGAAGTCGCCCCTTGACCCGCGAGGGACACGCAAAAGCAGAAGGCTTGCCAATTTGCTCCCAGATATCACTTTCGTTGAGGTAGAGGAACCCGGCATCGCCATGTGCATCATTGGTCCGCTGTATGAGTTTGGACCAATAGTCGAGACTTATTCCGAACTCATACTCCCGCCCGGACGCATGCTCCATGGTCTCATGCGTAAATGAAGGATTGATGGGGTCATCGACGATGGTTCCCTCCATCGCGGAATACGGCAAGATTCGCTGCTCTGCCTTCAGAGCTGCCTCTGTCAGGAATTTCCGCCGGAGGACCTCGCGCTGGAACTCCTGCTCGCCGAAAACCATGTTCCATACTGATTGGACGCGAAAATGCTCAGATAGAACAGCACCATCGTCCCACAGTTTGTGATCGTCGCTATCTGGAAATGCCAGCTTCTTTCCCGCTTGGCTAAAGGCAAGTTGCATTGAGTCCACTGGACCGATAGCGATTCCCGAGTCGAGGTATCGCTGACGAAGACTGCTCCATGTGCTGTAGCCTATTACAGTGTCGGTGTTATTGCCGTATAAATCCAGAGGTAGAGGGGAATCCGGAACTGGGTAGCAGGCGACGCTATAGGGTGCGTTCGGAGTACACCTTTTGCTAGCGCCGAATATGATGTCCTGGGATAGGTTGGACGCCGTCGCAGCAGTGCCAAGCCGTTGCAGAAGTGCTTCATTGGCATCATGGGTGATCGATTTATACCTTTGAAGTAGAACCGTGGGCGGCAACTGGAACAAGACGTCTACGCTCAGTGTCAGCCGAGTCTGCATTTCATCTAAAGCTTAACCAACCGTGGTCATTGATGACAAGAGCTAGTTCATTAGCTTTGTCTTCCCCAAGCGAGCGAAAGTACTCGGCAGCGGCGACGGTTCCGCCTAGACTTCCGCCAGCAATCGTTGCTACCAAAGCAGTCAGACAAAATTCCAACATGAAGTGAATCTGCCCAACTTGCAATCGCTAAATTCCTGGTTCCATGAGAGCAAAGTAGGCGTTGGGTAGCCGAGTATATGAGCCGTCAGAATCGCTCTGCAGAAATTGACATTCGGCTCGCTCGCTATAATGAGGAGATGAAGGATGTCGGTGACGTTTCTGCGAGGTATGACTGCATTTGTGAAATGACTCTCGATCCGCTCTGTTGATGCGAGCTGCCAGTTTATCAGCGCAATCATTATTTCTGAGCTGGAGGACAGTACCTTTTCATGTTGAAAAAGATATACGGCCAGGGTAAGAAATGATGCCGCGAAGACTGTGAGTACTGGTAGCCGAAAGCGGACCCTCATTGCCGCTCATCTGCATCGAAAGGATTGGGTTGATGGGTTGATGGGTTGACGCAGTGAGTGCAGAAGCGGTGTGCCTGGCGGAGGAGTCCGGGTCCTTGGCTTTGCGCCAGGAGTGCATGATTAGTAAGGGCGAATCTTATGTAAATTAGGAGACGGACGTATGCTGTGTGGCTGTTTCAGATTATGATATCGACAAGCGAGCTCCAAACGTGATTTGGGGCTGCAGCATTTCCTATTGCGCCAAGCCTTTACAATGATATCTGGGACAAGAAGAATGATCAAGGCATTCAGCGGAATATTTCAATACTGCCTCGACTCTCAGCTATGTCCAAACCGAATGCCAGACCGTCCACAGGGCCATTAGACGGGCATCATGAGAAGATATTCCATCGATGCTGCAAGCCTAACAGTCTTGCGATCGACCAACTCCTCGAACCGATCTGCAAGATAGATTACCGGAATCATTGTACAAATGTAAGCAGCGGCAAATGCTAGGAATGTGAATAGACCGCTATCCCATCCAGCTCGTGTCAAGAAACTGTCGAATATCACTGTCCCATGCAGGGTTACTACCGGGGGATGGCAGAGATAGAGAGACACACTGATGCGTCCCAAATAGGCGCTGAAATTCGCGCTCAAGTAATTGCGCAACACCGGCGTTCGCGAAACCGATAGCATCGTGAGCATGGCACCTATGTGCTGCCACGACTCGGAGGGAGATGCGAGTAGTAGCAGATTATGCTGGCCCATGAAATGGTAGAAAGGTGTGCTTTCTGGACGGTAGTCTGGCATAGATCCCATAAACAAGCCGATCAAAAGAAGTATGACATAGACACGGGCGCGCCTCGTTTCAAATCCCCGGTTCATGCTGCCGCGAGCATGGTCGATGTCAGCCAGAAAAGTTCCAAATAGTACAAGATGTCCATAAGGAATTTGTAGGAAAAGGCTGAGAACCATGAAGAAGACGAGTCCCGGCGATCGAAACTGGGGCCTCATGAACAGAAGTAACAAGTGGACGATGTAGAGCGAGCCCAAAGCTTGAAATATTGAGGGCAGTACCCGAAGGGAACTGTTGTAGCTTTGAATAGGCCCGGACAGTCCAGGTGAAACAGAGAGTATGTGAAGGTTGCTAACGAGAAAATCGTGGAGCTGGGAAGCGAGCGTGGGTTGACGCCGGGCGATCGCCACGAACCTGTCCGCCCGCCCATTCAAAACCACAGACTGCCGAAAGATAGTGAATGCATATTCGAACAGACCGGCTCTGATGCAAATAAATGGGAGGATCGTGGATGCGACGGCCGCGCCAGACAACCGAATAGGCTGCCGTAGTACAGAAGAGGCAAGCGCCCGCATGTTCTCGTCCGAACGCCTGTTGCGGGTAATTGATAGAGATAACTTGTAACCACAAATGAGAAGAGCAAGAGCAATAGCAAAGTTTCCAGGATAAAGCAGGCGAAGCACGGGCAGCGTAGTGAGAGCTTTCTGCCCTTCACCTCCTTCGTGGAGTCCCCGACCAGCGTCATATTTACTGCTCAGCGACTGCGCGAGTTCGCAGTGAACCACGAGAACTGCAGCGATTCCGCGCAGGCCGTGCAACCAATCTGTGTGGGGCGCAGTCGTTTCTGGGCAGGCCTCCATGAAGGTAGGCACGAAGAGCGGCCAGATAGTTGACATTATCATCTGTTTCGCGCTGCGGAAGGCAAAATTGAAGGTAGTGTGATTCTTCGTGCGTCTTGAGCCACAGTATGGCGAGTCCATGGCCGGCAGCCCTTTCTGATGTTTGTAGTCTTGGTCCATTCGGTGGTCTGAAAGAGCTTGAAGGCTTTCGAATGTGGGAAAGATGAGGCGCGGAAGCGGGATGAAGAAAATCGCCCAAGTCGTTTGTAACGCAATTTACGTTATTGTAGCTTCGCCAAACAGAATTCAGCCACGGATCGATGCACTGCGTATTCGGCAGGCGCACATTTGAATCCATCTTCTTTTCATTACCTACTTCCTGGCTCCAACGATGCGGGCAGCCGGGCAGGATCGATCACAGTCTCCCGTTCGACTTCTCTGCGGCATCACGATCGCTGCTTGCGGAATCTTGCCACTCGTTCCCGCCATCGCTTGGCAATCACGCGGATATGGCCAAGCTTCCCACTTGAAGAGCTGCAAAGAGCTGCCGGGTGCAAACGACGTCTTTGTTGTTTTCAAGACGGGAGCTACGGAGTTTGGCCATAAATTCCCTATTCACCTGAATACGACCCTTCAATGTTATCCCAACTACATGGTCTTCTCCGATCATCATGAAGAATATCTGGGACAAACTGTACACGACGCTCTGGAGCCGCTCCGCGATCATATGAAGCAGCACCATAGATTCGAGTTTGAATTATATCATCGTATCAAGGAAGGCGGTAGACAGATCTTGAGCGCCACCGAGCTGAGCGACCACCCGGACACGAATAGGCATAAAAACGGCCTGCAGTCGTATCTGAGTGTAGGCTGGAGGCTCGACAAATGGAAATTCTTGCCGATGTTTCAGACTGTGTACGCCCCCTTTCTCTCATCTTTTCTCCGTATAGAGCACTGACTCGGAAGTTGGCCACAGCTACGAAACTCACCCAGGCTTCAAGTGGTACATGTTCATCGAAGCAGATACTTACCTGCTCTGGTCAACGTTGCTTCAATTTATTGCAACACTGGATCATCGTGAAGCATCATGGTACGGCGCCGAATTGTTCGTTGCTGGAACAATAATTGCGCACGGTGGGCCGGGAATGCTAGTCTCGAATCCTGGAATGAAGCTGTTTTCCGATGAGTACCAGTATAGGCGCCAACAATGGAACTTCTTCATGGACAACCATAAGGGCGGCGACGTAATTTTGGCACGGCTTATGAATGCTGCCGGCCTGCTCCTCACGAAATCCAGGCCGCTCTTCAATCCAGAGGCTCCTGGCAATGACACGTACTCGATAACGACTCTGGATGAATCGCATTGGTGTGATCCAATCATCGCATATCATCACGTGGCACCGGAAGTCGTAAGAGATATGTGGAATTTGGAAAAGGAACTATACGCGAGCTACAACGCAGACTATTCGAGTGCGAACAGTGGTCAACAAGTCCCCAAGCGCAGAGATGTTTTTGTCCGATACCTCTATCCACAAATGCTTCGAGGACCCCGATACCTGTGGGACAATAATTGCCAGCAAGGCCTTGGAGAGCGCCCGTCCTTTGAAGCGTGCCACCGGAGCTGCGAGGCGCTACCGAGCTGCCTGCAATACAGATATGATACTTCGACAAGGCAATGCTTTGTGCACGACGTGGCTCAGCTCGGTGATGCTGCCCCAGTGTCGACCTGGAAATCAGGCTGGATCACAGACCGAATTCATCATATCATTGAGCAGGCGCCAACTTGCGAGCACAAAGGCTGGAAGTGATTGTCTAACATCGCCAATTGCAACGGTGTTGGGAGGTGTTCGTAAATTCATTTCGATATTTCCTTCCCGAAACGCACCAAATCAATCAAACAGCTCGCCCCCCTACTTGAGGCTCGATGGGATTACGATATGCCAAATACGACTCGTACCCAGTCAACGGCGTTCCGTCAACGTCTCTGAATCAAGTGCTTGCACGGTCCCGCTAATGCAAAGTTCCAAGATTGGCGGCAAGCGGCATGGCTATGAACGCAAACGATGCGATGTTCCGCTGCATCATAAACCAAAGCCTGGGGCCTAGAATGTGTTCAAGCAATCTGGTCAGGTTTTGATTGGACCGTTCGGCCTCGGTTACAAACTTCTGATGCTCTGATGCATGATCAGCACTAGACACCGCGGGTGGAGCTCGGAGCTACTGGTCCTCTGACCATACTGACGGGACGCCCTCGCGGAAGGTTGCTCGCGGCCTTCTCGAGTGGACAGACTAGGCCATAGGATTTCGATGTGGCACAAGGCCTGCCGAGGCTCTCGAACATTTCCGGTGGTTGAAGTGACACCCTTTTCCTGTTATGGACTTCAATCTCCACATTCAGCGTGACCTGACACAATCTCGAAACCTTATTTTACGCCATGTCTTTGCGAGAAGCTTGCAGAGCAGCCTCGGCTCCTTACATAGAAACGACAATCTGGCACTGGTAATAAGTCAGTCATGACTGGTATGTGCATTGTGACCGCCTGATCGATCATTGTCCAGAGCGGCAATGTCATCCTAAATGCTGACCTAGTTGGAACGAAAAGCGCCACCAAGTCTTGCAGGAATACAAACACGTGTGTGTGGCTTTTGTGGCTTGCGCTCGAGCAACGGCGAAGATAGCACTGATCTTCCGGAGTGGCCAGATGCTGTAGTGCTTTGTCGTGGCGCTGAGCAGCCGACAATAATAATGCCCATGAACGTGCTTTCAATCGCCAGGCCTCTTCTGCGACGAAAGGGCTTCGTCTTGTTTTGTAAAACACCACAAAGATGCAACTCAATCCAGCGTTGATAGCACTGCTTTCCCTGGCCAATACGGGCCTAACGGAACCTGTACCAGCCTCTTCCAGCACGAAGTCATGCAGGAATGGCTTCATCACCCTCAAAGGTCGTCAATGCGAACGAAGCTGTGGGTACGAGTTCACGAGTGGAAGTTACAAGAATGACTACCGCAGTTGTTTCGACAATTGCGCCGTAGCTTGTGCAGCGGACGATCGCTGTGTCAGCGCCAAATGGAGTCACAAGACAAACAAGTGCTACTATCTGGACAAAGCTCGTTCACCATACTGGAAGAAGACTGGCAAGGCCGATGCGATCAAGTGCAAGCCGAAGCCATCGCCCAAAACTACCAGCTCAAAATGCACTACCACCTCGAAACGCACCACTACTAGCAAAACCCCTATCACAAGCTCAAAGAGCACAACTGCAAGTTCTTCTGCAGTATCTACGACGACATTATCCACCACGACAGCCTCCACAACGACAACAGAATCGACGACATCAGCCTCTACCACGACCAGCTCAACAACAGCCGAATCGACAACGACAGCCTCTACAACGACAACAGAATTGACCACATCAGCCTCTACCACGACAACAACCACGACAACTTCGACAACGTCGACAACAACTAGTGCATGCCCGACCGAGAGCACGGGAACTGCTTCGAAACGCTACTTGATCCAGTGCGATGTTGCGCTGCAGGCAGTGAACCCTGCCACCGACATTATCCTCAACCCAGGTATCGGCGGTGATAAGATAAGAAGGAAGCGAGAGATCCTGACACCATTCGAGCAATGTCAGAGCGACTGTGATGATGCTGCACCATGTGTGGGCTTCAACTTTGCAACACTAGCCGGCGCCTGCACGCTTTTCCGCGCCGTTCGGGAGGATACTCTGATTGCTCCGGGTAATGTCGCTGCGAGAGTGACAAGCGTCATTCAGACCACTACGACAACTACAATGTCTACGGTTCGTAATGGAACTCGTAGTTTTGCTGCTCGATCTGGACTAATTCTCACTCGCAGACTACATCCTCTACCACCACCACAACTACTCCACCTACAACAACCACGTAAGCTCCCAAATGCGTCTGCACAGATGCTGTCATAATAACTATGTCTCAGGACCACGACGACCACAACCACAACGACCACAACGTCGGCAGCCCCCCAACCAACAAGCTGCACAAATTCAGCCAACTGCCGCCAAGACATCAGCAACTGCGAATGCCAGATGGCCATGGGTGGTAACCGTTTCTGCAGCATACAGCAATCAAACGATGCCAGCGACGATCCTTCCTGTGGGAGCGACGAAGACTGTCCAGCGATGAATTCCTGCGTCCTGGTCAGCAACACCGAACTCGACGAGTATAATTTCCCCGTGCCAGTGATGGAATACGCGTGCCGTCCGTGGTGTTAGGTTTCTTTATCGCAAACTCTCGTATCAGCTCATCCTCTGCTTCGCACAGAGCTTCGAGTCGTATTGCGACCTCATCATTGGCATCCCCACATGCAACCGGACTTTTCTTTTCGTCGTGGAAACAAGGCGTACATCGCTGTTGTTGCGCAGCAAACAGTACTTGCAAATTCACATAATACTTGGTATACCATTCAGAATCTCGCAAGGCTGATTATTGTGGCGCATCTTTGCTCGTTTAGAGCGCTTCTCACTGTCACGCGGCAATGTTATCTACCGGCAGCGAGCCAGTCGAGTCATCCATGTTGATCTTGGGACTGCGAATCAGTGTCGCTTTCGTTGTCCCCCCTGTCTAAGAAGCATTTACAGGTCTTAGAACATCTACGCGACCCCGGTCCAGAATGAAAGCGCCGTGTTCATGAGATGTGTAAGGGTGTCACTAGACAACATTGCATTCCTCACCGAAATAGGTCGTTGGGGGAGACTGGAAATACGTCATGACGACTGCTCGTCCAGTGACCTTTCCTCAACCCAAAACTGCGCCTTCTCTTTCCGATGCTGTGCGTTCAGCAGCTCCAAATATCGCCCGGGAGCCTGGCTAGCCATTTCGACTTTGAGGTAACTCTCCTTGGCGTTCCAGAAATGTCTCACAAACGTGCCTTCGCACTCTGATCCCGACAGAGGATAGCCGTTGGCTTCAGAGCAGTTCAACGTCACAATAGACTCTGGGTAATCATATCGAACATAATTCCCAAAGCCAGCCTGATCAGTACCCGTGATGACGAGGTTCTCCCTCGATTTATCGAGACGAAAACGTTGGCGGTTCCTGAATCGCGTGCAGTCGGGATATGGATCTCCGTCGTCTGGGCATTTGGCCCACTGACCCAGGATCTCCAATGTTCGATGATTGTTCACCAGCGCGATGAAGCCTGTGTTGTGGTAAACTTTGCCGAAATCGTCCAGATTTTTTGGTAATTGAGGATCGGTTGCGAGAGCCATGGAGTGGCCTTTGGGATCGATCTTCCAGTAGTTGAAAAGCCATTCCAGCGGTAAGTCCAGACGCGCAAAAATCGCATCAGTGTCCAGGTAAACGCAAACATCGTGATGTTGCAGAATGCTGGCCATGACTTTGGGCTTTGCCCACGACATGCGGCGATCAGGTACTGTCTCAACGTGGACGTGATAGTATTTGTACCCGTGGATCTTCGCTGTTCGAAGTGTGAGACTTGCAACACGGATTCTCGCGTGGCGTCGACGTACCGTATATCCAGTGATTCAGCATCCCGAGCGAGATGCCTTCAAAGCGAGAAGCAACGTTCTTCTTCCAGCTCATTACATCTGGTCCGAGAGCTTCGTATGTTTCGCTGAATGTCTCGTTATGAAGATCTATGATACAAAGTCGCTCCCCCGAATGCTCTGTCCAGACTGGTACGCCGGATATTTCATAGGAGAAAGCATGATCTAGCGAGTAGCTTGTGTCTGTAGGTGCCACGCTCGGGCCATGGAGCTGTCTGAAGTAAAAATCCAACGCTATGCTGTCAAAGCTTTTCACAAGTCAGTCTGTGTCTGCATCTGGGTGGCGTTGAACAGGGGACAGTATTTACTTCGTCTCCGTTCTCATCGAAAACAATTGGCAAAGCCATGCCGAGCAGACGAGTAAAACCCCGAGGATAACGATTGAGCCTAGCTTGTGCCTGGAGCCCATTCGGCTCCAAGGCATTGTTGATGGAGATGGATGAGAGGTGGTCAAGACTAGCAACGACTGAGACTGGGGTACTGTGTTGTAAGACAGCCAAGCAGCTATTGCTAACCTCTGTTATGAGCTAACACTGGTGCTAACAGATTTGGTATGCCGAAACAGGCGATTGCAGTGTACATAACCACATTGAGAAATCCAGACTGCAGGGTATGCGAGATCAATTTCTTCCCCGGTGTGCGTATTCCTATTGGCCACCGGACCTGATATAACGCGGCGCAGAGTTATGCTTAGTCACACCAAACCTTATTTTGCGGGCAATCCGTCGGTGGAGTTAGTCCTCGGTTTCCACGTGAATGCAACATCTCCAAACGTGTCATGATCCGACATCATTTGCGGACACTGATTGTGCTCGCAGGTCTTTTGCTAATTTGTGTTCTGTATCTTCGCCTAGATGTCAGTGCACAGGATCTTTCACCAGAATTGGACTTTCATGCTGATGCAGCGCATAGAAGAACTTATTTGTCCCCTGGTACGGCTGGGCCACGATCCCAGTCGCGAGTCGCAATACGACGGGCAAAGTCCATGTAGTCCTACTAGCAACACGACCGGACGTGAATCTTTGCAAGACGCTGCTGACAGCCGCGTCTTTGGGCTACCCGGCACCCACATTGCTAGGATGGAACAAAACACAGGGAACCAAACACCAGATGTCCGGAGGAAGTCATCTCGTCAAGATCTCCGATGGAGCAACGTATTTCGCAGCACTGCCACATGAGCTCGATGACGATCTTGTGCTCGTAGCGGACGCATACGGTACTTGTCCCTCTGGCTTGCTTGGCCGGAGACACAGCTGATCAAAGTGACTACCAGATGTCTGGCTCCAACTACCACCGGAGATCCTCGTACAGCGGTGGCGCAAAGTGACGAGAGGTGCAGACCTCCGAGCATCGCAACGCATGGGAAAGAGCACTTCCACACCTACCTTTCAGCACTCCATCGTATTCGGTGCCGGGAAAAGGTGCACCCCAAATTTATTCCACACGGTTGCATGCTACGCCGTGCCCGAATCTCCCCTCCCTAAGGATCTGTACGGTGCTAACACGGACACGATCGTTGGAGTAAATCGCTGGTCGAGCCTACGGCAGCGTTACTTGAATGCAGGCATCGCCGTCGGCACCGTGGGCGATATGCGGCGAATTTTCAGTCACGCCAAAGATAAACTTTCCGAAATCAAAGCACATGAAGAGTTTGATAACGGATCGCATGAGTCCGACTTCATCTACCGCGGTTCAGATCAATCAGTGTGGAACACGATTTTCGGCGAGCAGGAGTTCCAGCGTGAAGCGATAAGGAGGGAACGAAAGCCGGATAGCAGCGTAGAGCCGTCGTGGATGGAAGGAACAAAGATCGATGATCCTATCGAGCCATACTTCACGCACCAGTCCATGGAGAAGGCTACACCAGGACGACACGAGTTCGGGATAGCGCTGGACTATTGGTCGGAGGTCACGCAACAGACCATCAATACGGAGCAAGATACTCGGTTCTTGTATTACTCGCGACCGCTTACAGAGCAACTAGACCCCAGTTCGCCATTCGACTGTAAGCCGTGCTCTGGGCAACTACCTGCCGACTTACAGAGCGGTTCGCCACCATACCTTTCTTCTGGGAATGCAAATGTAACGTGGGCCGACATTCCGCTGTTCTCGAACATCTGTCTTGACTCAGTGCCCGTCATTGTGCATCACAACGGGATCAAAGCCGCAAGAGAGACGATGTGGCATAAGTTTTGGGTTTCGAGCTTGCTGAAATCGCTCCGTAAGAGCGACTTTTTCCACAATCGCATTCTCGCTATAGCTGGCCAAAGCGAATTGCAGATGCTGGATCTCTGTTCCGCATCGATGGAACGAGAAATATTCGGAGGAGCGTAATGATCGCATGCAGGTCATTCTCAAGGCGAGATGAGAAAGGATCCAGAGGCTGCTCTGAGTCTACTGTCCGACCACGCTGATGCGAGAGAGACGGTGAAGGGGCCGTGGGCCAAAGTATTGGAGATGCCCGCTCAACACATCAAAGGCACCGACACCATGACGAGACTTGGTGGTGATTCCGTGGCTTTGATCAGATTTGTCTCTGCAGCTCGCAAAGCGGGAATTGCGTTGGAAATGCGCCCTCACATTGCGCCACGCATGACCTTCTCACTCGCATGGATCCCATCACCCAAGCTTGCGGACGCATCCAGTCCACCTTATCAGTCTGGTGCCCTACCCACGCTTCCACGTAGGCCAAACGCTGCTGCATGTCTTGGCGCGTCTCGCGTAACAGGACCTCGCTCCGTACCAGGATCTGCTCTGCGAGAAGCTTCCCATCTCGGCAACCCGTCTATGCTCTAAAACCACCGACCGGTCAAAGTCTGCGACTACGCTCAGGCGGTGAGCTATAATCAAGAGCATGCTGTTCGTTGTGTATGCACGCAAGGCTCGCTGCAGCTTTTGATCTGTTCCCACGTCAACACCAATCGAGTTAATAGTGTTTTGTGCCGGAATGTCGTTGTCAGTTTTGTCGTAGTCTTGGTGTTATTGCAGATACCATGGTTCTCCTCCATTCGAAAGCATTTGCGGAATAGCAGCAACGGAAGCTACGCTCGTACCTGCAGTGCGAGGCTCGAGTGCGAAATCCATGAGACGTATGCCTCGAGCCAGGTTTGGCCAAACATGGCCAGCCCAAGTGGACAAATCCATTTCCATGCTTGAGGATCTAATGCACCAGATCTGGTCTCCTCCATCAATCGGAGAAAGTGGAGGACTGTCCATTCCGGAGCGATGCTGATCAGGGCGCTAGCTATAGTTCCGGTCCACCGTGCTGCGAACATCCAGCGATAGGCCCGAAGAAGCAAGCACGCCAGCGATGCATCAACATGACTTGCGTCCGGTCATTCTTAGAACGGACTTTAACATACGAAGACGATAGCTCGGCCGCGGAATGTCTTACATTCGCAGAACTCTTGCTACACGTGCTCTTGACAGCAGGTCGTTTGCCAAGCCCCAGGTCCACCTCGTGATGGCGGAACGGGTCCTTGCCCGATCCAACAGTCTGCTTTTGTGGAACACTCCTGGCCTTCGAGAAATGCAAAGGCTGGCAAGAGTGCTGTCAATAGACGCAAGAACGCTCTTCACCGAAACTGTTAGCGTTGAGGGAATTGCAGCGGTGTCGATGATTTCTGCTCCGACGACTGCAACGACCAAGCTGCAGACCGCCATGCGTTCACTTAACACAGCTGCCACTGAGAGCTTTCCTCGGTTGCGATAGCGAATGCTTGCAACAGCAGGATGGTCTGCCAAGTCCGCATTAGTAGTGTATCATACATCCTAGTGGAGCAGGAGACCGTGAGCCCGAAGTGGCCCAAGTTGCCAGTGTCAACCAGTGACCTGCATCTTGTGATGTTGATGGTAGATTAACGATCAGAGGAATAGCAGTGCAGCTCCACCCCAGTGCAGTTACGAGCAGGACTGCAATCCGATGTCTGGTGGTCCTGAACTTCTTCGCGTCCTCGACCCCATGCTTGCATGCATTTGCAGCTGTTTGGGTTGCACGACAGGCGGCGGTGGATATCGCCAGCCCCGACGGGCAAGCGGTTTCGATCCACTTAATCACCACGCAATACGGGGCGATTGTCAGCAGGTCTCTGTGCGGGATGTGGACGGTATCATGCGTGCAATGTCCAGAAGCAGGATTGAGGATGCCCCTCAGCGCAATATCTAGCTCAGATCGCCCACGCCTCATCTGCGAATCCAAGCATCATGGCTCGTACATGGCCCGCCGTCGCCCTGCTGGCTACCGCGGCGCTCGGCGATGATACACTGCGGAGCGCAAGGCTTTTCCTGACTGAGCAAGCCCTATGTCGTCGATACTACGCTCGCTACGATCCCGCGGTCCCCGCTCTCGATGGACGAGTCGATGAACAGCATTGTAAACTCGATGTCATCCAAGCGGAACTCTCGATGATTTTGGGCGTGTTCGAGGCGATCACGTTTCTTGTTGGTGAGGGATGCACCATGTCATGCAGGTTGAAGAGTGTTCCGTTAATCACAATACGAGGCAGGTCTTCTCGCCACGCCGCTGACAACCTGTCTAGTGCCCACGATGGGGTTGCGAAAGGTCATGACGGTCAATGTTTTGATGATGTCCCTTGGCGCCCTGTACTCTAGCATCGTAGGTTCGTCGAGCCAGCCTGCTTTGCTCGTAGCTCGTACTGCGCGATTGCTGACACAATAACAGCCTTGCTCCCCGCCACTTTTGACATACGTCTCATCTGGCTAACAGGCTTCTTCGAGCTAATAGGAGGCGGCACACCTTCCCGCAACGCTCTACTCTACATTCACCTAGCCGAACAGATCTCACCAGATGCTTTGTGCGTTCACCATCATCACCATCTCATGATCAAACTAATATGTCATTAGAAGCGAGACTTTGTATCGACTAAGTACGCTGATCATTCTGATGAGCTTTGCTGGGACATCTCTCGGGGCTTTGTTGCTGTCTATCGATGTCTGGCTCCTATGTTCGCTTGGCGTGGGCTTCTGTGCCCTAGGAATTCTCATCGTTCCTTTTCTACAGCATCGCGCTTTGCTGGACGATTTTGCTGTGTCAGCTACCACGCCATTGATTCACACTGCCGTGCCTTCTGTCCTGCAATCAGCTCCTGTTGTGGAGGCCGCACATCCTCGAGCCTGGAAGGAAGCAGCGGTCTGGGCCCTGGACAGTAGCCGGGTCGAAGGCTACCACTCTGAAAGCGTTTTGAGCTCTCTGCTCCAGAATCGCGTGACACTGGTTACCATGCTCATGTACATGTGCAACGAGACAGCAATCTACATTCGAGTGGCCTTCCCACAGTGGGCTTCCAAGGTGTTCGCATGGACACTAGCAGAGGTCAATGCCGTGACAGCGTTCCAAATTCTGGTCAATGGTTTCGTGTTGCTTTCACTACCATTGCTGACCAAAAGGCTTCTGCTACCATGCCTGTCGTCGCAGCGCATGGTCGATCATTTGGTTATACA
Source organism: Cercospora citrullina (assembly GCA_013365195.1). Taxonomy (NCBI): domain Eukaryota; kingdom Fungi; phylum Ascomycota; class Dothideomycetes; order Mycosphaerellales; family Mycosphaerellaceae; genus Cercospora; species Cercospora citrullina. Next base: position 15,329 of record JAASFF010000060.1, on the reverse strand, counting down.
ATCCAGCCTGTTGTGCAACACTATTGGCCTTGTCTTGATCAGCATTGCCCCAAATCGGTGGCTGTATATCATGGCGCTGGGATTGTACAGCTTGGGTGCCGCCCTTCCGGACTCACTGCGCTCAATTATGACGAGCTCTCTGCAAGACGACAGTCAGCTGCAACAGGTCTACACCGGAATTAGCATGGTCGAGGCAGTGGCGGGCCTTGCTGGGACTACTATATGGAGCACCACCTTTGCTGCCGGGCTACAGTATGGTGGTACATCACTGGCTGGTCTCTGCTTTATTGCAGCAGCAGGGCTCTTTGCACTTTCTTTGCACATGACTAGTGTGCTAAAGAATCTAACTGTAGGGAAATCGACCATTGTTGGTTGCGTACCAGAGCCTTGAGCGAGCCTTGTCGGCCTACTGGAGATAGAGATAGATAAGAATGTGTTACGACATGATAGACATACAGAACAATAGAGGTGGTCGAATTCATTAAGCTAGCAAAGAAACAAGAAGCGGGCTGTCTTATGTCGCAGAACGGGCTTATAATCGAGCAGGAATACCAGCAGTCGTGGCAAGATCATCGAGTCGTAAAACAGGCCAGATCTCGATAGTATGAACATAACACATGAGCTCCAATCACTCATTACATACATACTCCAGGGGCCGGAATAACAGCCTTCCGAGCTAGCATAAGGTCATAATCAGGACCAAGTCTAATGCACTAGCCGCATTTTCCCATCCACATTGCTGTTTTCAGGATGAGTGCAAGAATTTAAGCGTCCTTCAGGCCAAACTCACGGCGACTGTGTTTGTCTTGTACTTCTTCAAACTTGGTAGGAAGCGACGCCGAGACCATCAAGATTGGTTCCTCGTCCCTTGTGCACGACCAGTGTCGTAAGTCGTGTGGTAATCATTCTTCATGCAGCTTGTCCCTCCAAAACAGACTTCGGATCTTTGGCCTCATATAATTCTTACATGAATTACCGCACCGCTGTAGAGTGTTCCTTCTCTTCACCACTTCATGAGACGACCGCGGAGGAGACAAGAACTTCTGCAGAAGTGCTAATACTTCGAGGAAAAGCTCATAGTAGCCGAGTGAGCTGCGCCGATTAGTTGACCTGCTGCAAAAAAGGGTTTTGTCATCGCCTTACAGAGATGTTATATTGAGGGTCGCCGCGAGTCCTTGTACCGAGCAATATCCAGCTGCTGCGACGTCGCGCGGATGGATCACACTGCATGTGCGTGCATCGTATGGTATTCCAATCTCGGTGAATGTCATTATGGAGACCAACGTAAGGAAGTTGAACACAATGTGAAGATCGAAGACTCGCAGCTTCGACTCCCTTGGATGGTAACCCAGCTCTACTACGTCGATAACAATGAAGGGGGCAACTCTGAAAGCCAACTAGGGTCTGTGAGCGAGTATGATACCACGCAAGAGGCTGCTCGACTCACGATCATTCCCAAGACCACGTGACTGGAACTCAGGATCTTTGACACGCAGAATAGTGAAGTAATGCTCCTTAGCAGTACGCTCATCGCTACGATATATGATCTTGCCGTCCAGCGTAGATATAGCTTCGAGTCAAGCAGCAATATTGCGCCCAGTATCACGGTCGTCGGCACCCCTACTGCGAGCGCGATTCGTTCTGCTCTTGGTACTTCCCAGTGTGGCTCTCCGTGGAGAATGTAGTCCCTGTGGCGGACAATGTTAAGAACGCCTATAGGCAGGAGGAAACCGAGTGGTAGAAGAATCATAGCGAAGAGGACCCAGAACAAGAATGGCATCAGAATGCGCAAGAGTCCAAGCAGGCCCTGGCGACGGATCCGGACCCTGAGTAATGGCGCATTTTTCTGCATAGTCAGCGATTCGTAAGTGATAAGTGTCTCGATGGTCACAAATTTGGGAAGGACTGAACGTTGGGTGCTGTTGGATTGTTTCATTATCTCCAGAGATGAAAAAGCCGTCAGTGGTACCACTAGAAGTGCGGTACCCGGTTGCCGACTAATCGTCGAGTCGTGCGTCCACTCGTTCCCGCTGCGGGTTGCAGAAATATTCAGTACGAACGTAGGGTTCCCAGTGTGCGGCCCTATAGCAATCTTTCCACAAAATTGCTTTTGGTCTAATCCATCGCATATCGCTCCGTCCAGGCAAAAGCTTCTACTAGCAGAGTTCCACTTCGTAGCAGGCTCCACTTCGAGGAACTTGAACGGGGTTTTTGTACTATTAAGGAGCACACAAGTGATTGTGTCTCTGATGTCTTGACGAGATAACTGTTCGTGATCCTGGTAAGCATTCCGGAGCACCGTGAATTGCCTTCGTACAAACGACCTGTCTCTGCTGACCCAATACTGATCCAGTGGACTTATGCACGCTTCAACGAGGAGATATGTGTCTTCAGCACCGGGTGTCTTTTGAAGTAACATCATCCACGACAGAGATGGCTTGTCCTGGAAGCAGCATTTGAGAACGACGGCCAGCATCATAGGATAAGTCGCTGGATCTTTTATGTACTTTTCACATTCCAGTATTTGGGATGTAGACCATTGCTTTCTCTCCAATGCGGAATGTCCCCTTGCCACTTCAAGTCAGATCGCTTGGTGTACCACGCTACACTCGGCAAGGTGAATCGTACGCCGTTGTCTGTTGATTCATGGGCTCGGTCATCTGGCTCAAGGCAGATCACTCGCGCGCAAGCTTTGAAGGCTTCAGGTGACCTAGCAAATAGCTGCAGGTAATCAGCTGGGACTCGAAATTTTGGGTTAGTCTTCTTGAATCCGGGGTTCGGATTTGCCATTGCCAGCCACGCGAAGATTGTCTGATCAGGAGAAGTCCGTAAGAGCTCCATTTGGAGCCGCTGGAACGCTTTCTCACCCTCTCCGTATATTACCGGCAGGTTCAAGTCGAAAATACCGAGTAGAGAATAAGCCTGATCCTCAACTTTGGTGGTCACACAATGTGCTGCCCAGCTCATCTTTTGTGCGATGCTGTAAGCACTCGGGCGTAACATTCGTAGAAGGACTTCGACGTGTACCCCGGTGATGTCAGCTACTTGATGGGCCAGTTTCGACAAAGGCCCGAGTGAAGAATTCTACCGTTGTCGGCGCTATCATTTCTTGGAGCGTCCACCCTCGGGTGAACCACTTGCAGTCTCGGAAGGCTTCCCAATTCCATTCTGCTTGCTCCTCAAAAGTGGCTGTGGTGTTGCTGGGGTGTATCGAACTGGAAATGAGTGGTAGCCTCTCGTCAAAAATTTGGATCTCTATATCCATAGACTGAGCGTGAATTTCTTCGACGGCGGCTGATGAGAGCACCTGCACTCTCCTGGCTATGGTCGACTTGCCCGGCATGTCTGCTAGGTAAACGTAACAAACTTCGGCTGTGCTATACCAGCGAAACATTGAGTTTATAGCCTCTCCCAGTTCTGCACTGGAGCTCTTGTCGATGCAGCAGGTGTCTATCCAGCAGTACAAGTAACCATCCTTCTGTGCCTACTTCTTCGTGAAGTCGAGCTTAGCCCAGCCCGCTCGTTCCTGTAGCATTTGAGGGTCTACCTTCACGTCCTGGAATGTGACCTCTTCTTCAGCAGCTAGCCAGACGTGTGAGAGTATCGCGTATTTCGGTAGCTGGCGCTCATCGTTGAAGGTGTCGAGTCTCAGCTCTTCACAATCCGTACGAAGGAGTCTCATACTAGGCTTGAAGAATTCTCGCTAGCTTCAATTCATGGTCGTTGCAATCCTTGAAGCCATGAGTCTCCGTTTCACGGGATTGCACGCTTCCACACGGCGATGGCAAGATGATCTGATAGTCCACGCCCCACGTTGGTGCTACCACACTTCAGCATCTGGTCGACTGAAGCGATAAGCGTACCGCATCCTTCCATCAAGACCGCATGCAACCACGACAGCTATCAGATGCAGGTGAGACGGAGCCCTGCCCTTTTCGTAACCTGCGCCGACACAATGTGATGCTGCTGAAGTTCACATTGCGCCCAGTTATTTCTGTGCCTTCCAAAGTTCAGCGAGTGGGACGATGCTTGCTAGATCCCATGCTCTCATACAAGCCTGGAAGGCATAGTTGATCTCCGTTGGCCTTATGTTTGTATGATTGTGCGAGACTTGAGCTGTGTTGATGTCGGACAGGTCACGCCGTTTGGTTCGTTGTAGAGGTACAGGATGTATAGAGACGCATTGCGATCCATGTTAAACAGGACGGATTCCGCGTATCCAGGCAGCGGTAGCTCTGGAATAGGACCAGTGACTACTGAGTACCACTGTGAACGCCTCGTGCATCAACTTCAGCAACTGAGATATTTTAGTAGCTCTGCTCTGTCGTGAATAAGTCCGGGTCTATCACAAAGGTCTCGTGGCTTACGGAGTACATCTTGATTTCCAGGAGGGATTAGAATGACCGCCATCAAGGCCGCTGATGCGGAGGACAGAGTACTGTGTCGAGACAACAGCGACCTGGCTTGAGCTACAACTTTGTCGAGTGCATTCACTTGCCCTGTGACGCGAGCCTTGCTCCCGTCTTTTCATGACGGAGCTTTCGCAAGAGGTGCATTTGAGGAACACACATACTCTTTGGCCAATCTCGCCGCAGCGGAGCAGGGATTGTGAGAGTGGTATCTTGAGGTAGTCCTTACGGATGACTGGCGCTTTAAGACCCTCAGTCGAGCTCAGTATCGAATGCGGGAGCTCTGTGAGTCGTCACGAAAGCTGCACCAGATCATTAGTCGCACGAGTGAAGTTGGGAGAGAGCGTGTCGTGACACCATCGCGCCTTGTTGTCGGGCGTTGTACAGACGTGCCAAGCTCGCCAAAACAGTCAACCGAGCAAGCGCCCAAGCTCAAATCCATCTTCAACTTGCTGACCTACACTTGCAATATGAGTGTCGGGTCACCACTGGAAGTGATCAAAGCCCTGGATGCTCGCTACAAGGAGACCTGCGATGAGATCAGAGCGGCCGAAGCTGAAATCGAGCAACTCGAAGATCGTCGCCAGCGGCTGCAACGCACCAAACACGAGTCAAATCAGACAGTGGCACTTCAACCGAGAATTTCGAGCCATTCCTCCGCCTTCCTCTCGAGATTCGCCAACTAATCTTTGACTGCTATGTGCCAAGAGCATCATTCGCTGAAGTCTACACGAAGACCATCGCACGGGCCTGCAAGCAAGTACGCAGAGAATTTCTCGACTGGTTTGTCGTCAATAGGCCTCTCATCGTCCCTCTGTAATTCGAGTTGGAAGCGACGGCTCGATGTTAGGTCTCTCTAAGCCCAGAAACTCCGAGGTGGTTGCATGTTCTCTCATACCGGCCCGACTCTTCAGTCGCTTACGGCACGTTGAATTCGAAATCGACTACGAAAACGAGGCAAGCTGCAAGATATATATAGCAAGCGGCGAAGTCAAAATCGATAAATCATCAAATGGAATGAAACTCATACGGTATTATCACATTGCGGAGACTTTTCGGGATAAGGTGCAGTTCGTGGGTGCACTGATCGCCAAGGAAGGTTTGGGACGGAGGAGAATGCATCTGGTGTGGTTATATCGTGCTTCGACACAGAAGCCAGGTTGTCGCAGATCTGCTTGAGGAAACTCCCATCCTACGACTGTAGCCCAAGGGATTGATGCAAACGAGCATCGATGGCTCTGATCACGCATTACATCACATCCCCGAGATTGGGGGGTTGCGCGGCAAGTGCTCTCACAGCTGCTGTGTTACCAGACGTGCCGCGCCGAGCTCGAATTGCCGCACTTCCCACTGTCAAATGAGCCCCCGAAACTTGGATCTTTACACGCAACATGAGGTCGAAGACGAGCCTGGAAGTCATTCGAAAACTGAATGCCCGCACCAAGCAGACTCATGATGAGATGACCGCGGTCGAAGCAGAGATCATGCAGCTCACAGCGAGGCAAAAACGACTGGAAGACGAGCGACGGCGGCTGGAAGACAAGCGATGGGACCTGGAAGACAAGCGATGGAACCTGGACGACATCGAATTTCATCTAAAGCGTCAGACTCGCGCTTGGAATTTCAATCGCAAACTCGAGCGATTCCTTCAATTCCCTCTCGAAATTCGTGAGATAATCTATAGCCATTACTTTCCTATCACGGAGACCTTCGCGGAAGGCTGCAAGAATAGCGTCACGCTAGTATCTCAGCAAATCCGCGATGAGGTTATCGACTGGCTCGGCCGTCATCGGCCTCTTGTCTTGCCTTTGCGAATTAAACACCACAACGACCCAGGCCCGAGGATCACATTTCGTAAAGTCAAGCGCAGTAATTTGTTCAACATACCAACGCAAATTCTCGGTCGCGTCCGGCTTCTTGACATTCGATTCGAGCCTGGAGAACTCGCAAGCTGCAGATTGCACGTCATCAGCGGTGAAGTGAAGCTGATCGAGCCATCGCCGCACATTATAGTCGTGCGGAACGTTTACACGACATTTGTCTGTCGGGAGAACATGGAGCTTCTGGGCGCTGCGGTCGTCAGAGAGGGCCTGGGTCTGATGCTACCGCATCTGAAATGGGTGATCAGCGCGTTCACGCGGAAGACATACAAAGACATGGAGGCACGATTACATCGTGAGGTGGAAACGAGGTTGTCCTTGAGGTGGCTCGAGAATCTGCCGTTTTCTGATTGTGACGCAAAGGAGTTCATGAACAGCGGAACCTGCCTGTCATTGGAAGACGAGAGTCGAGACGATTGGGCTGACACTTTGTCACGCCACTGACGGTGGGGGCCCACAGGAAATGCAGCATTGCAGCGTGAGTGTGTGTTACCATAAACGCCAAGCCCGGAACACAAGTAGACTGAAGCCCTCGAGGAAGAATCAGCCTCCAAAACTACCAAGCGTCCGAAGCCAAAGCCGTGACCAGAAGGTATTCCTGTTCCCACTGAATTCACCAGGCACTATTTAGGCAAATACCATCCCTCCGAGAACACTTTGCCTTCTGGCTATCGCCTCGGACACATACGTGCGACATAATCAACATGGAAGTGATGCAGACTGGAGCAGTTGATGAGATTGCAGAGACCGACGCACAGATCGAGCAGCTCCGAGAACAATCACGACAGTTGGATGAACTCCGAGATCCACTCCTCTTGCGAATTGACAAGTGGAAGCAAAACCGGCCCTTTCAGCAATTCCTCCGTCTGCCTCGAGAGATTCGCGAAATGATATACGACCGTTACAACGCAGATACGACATGCTGCCACGAGGGTTACTTACGGAGTCTTGCTCAGGTATGCAGGCAAGTGCGCGGGGAATATATCGACTGGCTTGGCTGGAGCAGACCCTTAGTCGTGGACCGATGGCTCTACTATTTATTTCGCCGTTACATCGAACGAGGCCAAACTGAAAGCGTGTGGCCCAACATGCCGGCTCAAATCACAAGTCGCGCACAGCTTGTTGATGTCAAGGCCAAACCTGAAGCAGCTGCAGACTGCAGACTAAATGTGGCGAGCGGTGAAGTAAAGTTCATCGAACCTGCGGGGACCGACGATTTGATTCGAGAACAGGGTTGGAGACAAGCCCCTGGCAAGTCGAGTGTATGTTTCGAGAGACTACGCCTTCTCGGTGAATTCATAGCTGAAGACGGTGGGGGCCTGGAGAGAGAGCACTTTGACTTAATTATCGCCGCCTCGAGAGTTGGCACAGGTCCGACTGATCCCCGGGCATGGCTGCGCAGCGAATTGTATGAATGCGAGACAGTAAAGATATTGGAGATGTTGCCCTTTTTCTTGGCCGACTTCGAGGATTGCTCTTCTATATCTGCTTCAGAGTCTGATCTGTCTTCATCTGACTCAGAGGATTGACGGCAACGAGCAACAACTACTGCTAGTCATTCGAGATGCTGGGACCGAATTGATGGATCTGGCGAGAAATTACATCACGCCACCGAGATTGAGGTCACACAGAGAGGGTTTTGCTGCGTTTCAGCCTAAGTTTGTGTCACCATAACACGTCAAGACCCCGACGCCAAACGCACTATAACAAGATCGATGAGCGGCAGATTCGGACAAGCATTTTACGCTCCCACTTTCACACAACATTGGAGACGAGGCCAACCTGAATGTGATCAGGACCTTGAACACTCAACATGACAAGGTGCACGGCAAAATCTCAGCGATCGAATCAAAGATAGCACAGCTGGAAGAGAAACGAAAGCAGCTGGAACCCACCCGAGATCGCTTACGAAAGAAAATTCGAAAATGGCATCGTCGTAGATTCGGGAAATTATCTATGCCTGCTACGTTGACATTGAATTGTCTTTCCACGTACCTTACATCATGGAGATGGCATTGGTGTCCAAGCAGATACGAGAAGAATTTCTGTCGTGGCTTGGCTGGAATCGGCCATTGTTCTGGTGTGATATGACCCCTATCATGGTCAACGCGTTCGAGTGCTACGGCCGCACTCGATATGCAGAACAGAGAGCGTGGCGTAGGGTGCCAGCCCAGATGCTCAATCGAGTTCGAGAGATTGATATTGGAAACGTGCCTCCCCCAGGCATCTGCACATTATTAGTGTCGAGCGGCGGGATGAGGTTGAATCGGCCGCTGACGCCACCTGGCCAACCATTGTCAAAGATTGAGATGCGTTGGGACGCATGACAGCTTGTTGCCGCCATGATAGCCAAAGAAGGCACGGGTCTAAAGAGATCGCACTTGATGTGGATTTCCGCTGCGTTGAGAGGGGAGCAGAGTTTGGCAGATCTCGAAGCAGAGATGCAGTATGAGATAGACAATGGCCCGCGTTTGAGAACGGTTGTGGACCATTTCATTGAAAAGGGATGGAGTAGGATCATAGATCTGACCCGGCATTACATCACACCACTGAGATGTCGGTAAGACAGACAGCGCTGCAGCCTAAGTTTGTGTTACCATACGCGCCAAGCTCCCTTGGCCATGGATCGTATAATATGACTCTGATGCACTGTCAATCTTTCATCGCACAAATACGCATAACATGGCGAACGGGATCCCTTTAGAACTTGTCCGGGAATGGCAGGCAGAATGCGATAGAACCGAAGATGAGCTGGCAGTCGTCAACGAACAAGCCAAGACCATCCTGCACAAGCAGAAGCAACTGGAAAAGACTCGACACAAACTACGATCTTCAATCCACTTTTGGAACACCAGACGGGAATTCAAGGACTTCCTCCGACTCCCTCTCGAAATTCGTGAAATGATCTACGACCGCTATATTGAGCGTATTCACCTCGTCCATGGATATGTCTCTATCGACCGCAACGTCTTCTTCCCAGACGAGTACGCCAAGAGAATCGCCCTGGTATCCAAGCAAGTGCGCGAAGAATATCTGAATTGGCTTGGGGTGAATTGACCGCTGGACTTGATGATGTTACTTGAAGTCATTCTTCGCCGCCATTTCACTCAAAGCAAGAGAGCAGCTTGGAACAGGCTGCCAGCACAGATGATTGATCGAGTGCGGGTTGTTGACATCCAAGCTGGAACTAGGTGTTATGTGAAATACAGGTTACAAGTAGCCAAGGCCGAATTGACGATGCTCGAGGACCACAGAAGGCCCAGGAACATTAATCCCTCGGACGTTCATTGGGAAAGAGTGCGGCTTGTCGCTGAAATCATCATCGGAGAAGGTGGGAGGCTGAAGAAAGAGCATTTGGAGTTATTGATTGATGCCTTGAAAGATGATGACGATATAACTGATTCGCAAGCATGGTTGAATCAGGCACTGGAAAGACGTGAAGCGGCAAAGAAGTTGAGAACAGGCAAAGGAAAAAAGAAATTGCCTGATTCTTTCCCGGGCTCGGATGCCTGGTGGCTCGAGAAATGGGGCAGATAGTGACGATTCGGTATTGGAGCGACGAGTGGAGCAAAGCCCAAGAGCAGTGCGTATTGGGGCCAAGTTTGCAGTTGTGACGATGATGGCCAGAGGCCGACATAGTCGCATTCCAGAGTCAGGAAATTCAGAACACACAACTTCAGCAGCATCAGTATCAGCTACCATCTCCCCTCTCAATCTCCCCCATATCGATAATCATCGTCTTGGCCGTCCCATATGGCCTTGAGACAAAGCAATGATGCATGATTAGGCCTTCCTGACGTCGTCAGCGCCCAGGATTCTACGTATCTGAGGAGAATGCGCGGCGGTAATTGTTCTGAATTTCGTGTCTTATGCTTACAGCCCAATACGCCAGCGATACGTGGTACAAATTTGCGCACACTTGTGCGTTCGACATATCTGCCCTGGCCAGGCCTCGCGGGCATACGAGGCGACGAACTGTCAGCCAGGACGTATGCGTGCCTCCTCATTCATATCTTGATACCCAGGCCTGTAATCACCGTCTGACCAATCGATTCTCACTCGCAACCCTGGGCAAGTCCTCCCACATGAGCTTGCCCTTGGTAACAGCCTTGTCCGTCGCCATCGAGATTCCAGTCTTGTTAAGCTTGGTCACGAAACGCCGACCGTCTACCTTCTGTGCGGGGAGTGCAAAGCGAGGACCGGCCCAGTGGTACGACGGGTCAACCATAAGTGGCGGGTTCTTCTGCTGCTTGCGTGGCTGGCGGCAACCACGGGTGATAGCTGGATCGGGCTGGAAGGTACGACGACTGATCGGCTTGGAAGTGTCATACTTTCCGTCAACTTCGTCGTCGTCCGTTATCTTGACCCCGAAGGCGCTCTTGGAGTGTGGACGCTGCGACTGTTTCGCAGATTCATTGCCGTAGACGATACCTTCCACATGCTCTTCTAGGTCATCGAGCAAATCTTCGACCATGGCATGTGATTGGTCCTGGTCATGGTCGATAGCATCCAATGTGCTATCGGTGTCGGTCGAGCTCTCAGCATCAGGTTCATAGCCAGTGTCTTCAGAGGACTCGATATCGCCATCCCAAAATGTCAAGCCTGTGCCCGTGACCGTTGCTGATGATGCCGACGGCAGACTGCGGACCAGGTCCGGGACACTGTCAAGAGAAGAGTCCAAATCCTCCTTCCAAGCTTCGCGTGCGCGGAGCAGGTTGCCCACGCTGTCACCACCGAGCTGTGAGACAATGGCACGAAGGTCAACTTTCTGAAGACTTGCTTCCGGCAGCCACTGCATGTCACTGAGAAGCACATCTGGAACGTGAGAAGAGTCGACTTGGCTGGCGACGAATGCGAAGATCTCAGCGCCCTTGGTCAATGAGACTGTGCCAACAGTGCAAAGGACTGTCATATTCTCGACCTCGATGGGACCGAGCATGGTGGTGATTGCATCTTCTGTGAGAGACTTCAGAGATATGTCCGCATCCTCATCAGCGGCAAACGGCTGAAGGTCGATGTAGTGTGTTGGGAAATGGGTGACGGCCAGAGACGGGGAGGCAATCAGATCGAAATCATTCTGTACAAGGATGTCGTTGTCTTCGTTGTGTACGAGAATCGCAACTGTAACTTTGCCCGAAGTGAAGGAGGGATCTCCTTTAGCCGACGCGATGTTTTGGGCGATCTGATCAGGTGTATTTGCGATGGTAACGACGGTGTCTTGCGGCGGAGCCATGATGGGCATCTTGACTGTGGTGCCTCTTGATACTGAGTTGATGCCGGTTGTGGGGGGAAGTCAGACAGCGGGCAGCACGTCTTGAAAAGTGAAGGCGAGAGTCCCGTGTTTGGCAAGAACGCGCGCCGTTTGCTCCAATGCACCGCGCGCGCATCCACCAGCCATGTTACACAACACCACCTCACTGCAAGCACCCGCCCCTTCTGCACATGGCGGATCACGTCGAGTATGTCTCACCGCCGGCAGACAACTGCAGTTGCGAGATCTCCCTCAATGGAGCAAACAATACGACTGAGACATGCTGCCTGTGGTGGGAAGATTTAACATGGCAAACGTCTGCTGCGGCGACTGTGCAGGTGCCGCAACGCTCGAACCTTGACCCTGCATCTTCGCGAGAATGAGGTTTCGAGCTCTATTGGCGCGCTCCTTTCCGCGTACATTGACAATGCTAAAAGCTTCGAGAGGTGTGCGCAATAGCGACACAAGCCAAACCTCGACCTCTGACGGCACATATTCGTACTACACCATTGGAACGAGCAGTGAGACTGATGAGTTACCAGACAGCCTCCAGCGACCACCCCATTACCAGGGCGACACAGCCCCGCCCACCATGTACAACACCACAGCAGCAAGGAGAGCATCGACTCCATTCAGCAGCCACGAAACTCCTGCTCAAGAAATCGCGCGCCTGAGCGCCATCAACTTCGACCTCGCCCAACAACTGGAGAAGGCAGAGCAAGACCTCCAACGCAAGCACGCGCCCATGGCAGAAATGGAGGAGACTCTGGTACGACTGTGGGACATATCCCAAAAACAAGAGGCCAAGCAAAAAGAGGTGGAAGCTGAGAACGAGCGGCTCCGCGAAGAGGTGGGAGCTGAGAACGAGCGGCTCCGTGCCCATGTCAAGCGACTCAGTACCAGCAAATGGAGGCCATGGAGCAGCCTGAAGAAGCGTCTGGTGGAAGTCGCAGAGACTCTCAAAGTCGCCGAGAACCAGATTGCTGGGATGAAATACATCATCAAAGATCTGACTAGGGAGCGCAACGACCTTCGCAACAATCTCGACAAGGCGGTGTCAGAACTGCATGATTTGCAGATGAGGAGTTTTGGCAGGCGTGGAAGTCGGACGGATAGTGGGATGCACCGCCACTCATCGGTTCGTTCCAGCTTTGGCGGCGGGTTCATCTAGAAGGGTTGTGTTTGGGTGTGCATGGCATGAGTTTGCATGGCGTTGCATGTTTGCAACAGGGACCGAGAACTTGACGGCCTGTGGAAAATGGATATTGTACCGCGTTTGCTTGCTGTGGCTGGTACAGGGACCGAGAACTTGACAGCCTGTAATCAGTGGATATGGTGCGGCATTTGGCCTCCTCCTCATTGCATCCCTTCTTCCCTCTTTTTTGCAGCCTCTCTCCTCCGGACCAGAATCTCACAATCTCTGAGTCTTTCTTCCCAGTCTGTCCATTTTTCGCCCATATCCAGCACTCCAACCTTGTACCAATTCTCCAACAGTCTCGTGCTCCTCAATCTCAGCTCCGCAAACTCCCTTGCCTGCTCGATCTGCTTCGCTTCAATCCTCTCAAGCCGTGGCTCCAACCCAATCAACTTGACCAGTGGTGCCGAATCTGGGATTGTGCTATTGTCCTGCAACGTCTGAAGCTGAGCCGAAGTCGTCTTGTACAGCGACTCGTGTGCAAGAATCAACTGTGCCAACGCGGCAGGATGTAGCGTACTCGGCACAGCTTTCTCGTCTGCTGGCTGGAAAAGCTCCGGACACTGCTTGTGGATCTGTAGAACATCTGCAACGGCATGTGACTTTGTGGAGAGCGCCTTCAATGTCCGCTCGAGGTGTCGTAGACGCGCCGCGGCTGACGCTGTCGGCTTTGGCTGCTCGTCGTGCGAGTGTGGGCTGTCGCCATTGATTGCATAGTCGATGCGCTGCAGTCGCTGCTCCAGTATGGACAGCGTGTCCGACACCGTCTCGCTTGTTGCAGCCATCGTGTGCTGTCAGCTGTTTACATGTACATGTCTCTGCTGCAGTGTGGAGCAGGTGCTACAAGGAAGCACGCGTGAGGTGTTCCCGCTTGCTTCCCAGGCCGGCGCGGTTCCGTCAATTTAGTGTCAATATTTGACTGCTTCTGACGTTCATTACAGATTGTAATTGACGATACTCGCTCCCTTTGTGCTTCACGTCTGTCTTCTCCTTGGAGCCCGATCTATCAGCGCAACCTTCCAAGACGGCACACATTGCCAGTCCTACCTTCAATCTACAAAAAATTGTGCACTGTCCTGAGCCTTGTCCCTCTACCGTCTCCATCTGGGCGAATCATGCAGGACCCATGTTTTCCGCAGCCATGAAGCGCGCCAATATGAACACCTCGCAACCTCGACGCCCCACAACATATACTTGAAGAATCAGTACCAGTGAGATACGAGCCCATCCAGCAGTCTACCATGCGAAACCAACAGGCACCTATGCCCGCATCTTAATCTGCACACATGTTCGTGCCAACTCTGCAAGCAGAACGTGCAGGTTCCGATTTGCCAGGTTGAATTGGGGCCGCAAAAGACGTGCTACATGGGCTGCATTGATGGAATGCCCCAGGCTCCAGATTGAACAATCCATTCACTTACAATGTGCGACCCCTGTGCCTCAGCGCGTCCTGGGACAGAGATCAGTAAAAGAAATCGTCCCTGCTTCGGCCACGTGTAATACATGTCTATGCCACATGTCACCCCATGCACACATGGGCTACATGGTGGAGAGGCTTAGTCTGCGGAGCTAGCAGATTTCGCAAACTGTCTATGTCCGATCTTGCATTGGTCTTGCAGCACGAATGTCGTGGAGACAAGACATACCTTGGCGAGACCAAAGCCTCGGGCTTATATGTGTCAAGGGAGAGCTGATTGGCATCAAAATCCGACGTTCGTGAAAGCGTCGGGCCGGCGGAAAAGCAGCGAATCTGCGCTGTAAGATAACAGCAGCTATGGGTGCTCAAGGCAAAAAGACACTGCTCGTCCCACTACTGTGAGTCGAACGACCTAATTGCCGCTTGAACGACTTGACAAATCCGCGGATAACGCAAGAACCTTTTCCGCGAAGTAGTCTTCTCTCAGTGGTTCAATTCCATGAAGCCACGATTTCCGCAGCAGGTCTACTTTTCCGCCCTCCTTTTCCGCAGACACCTACCACTTGGCCAATTTGGCACATGTTCACGAGAGTGCTTTGGCTACACCTGCCAACCTCCACAATGCTTCTCCGCGATCCACACATATCAAGCCAACATGGTTCCCCGCCCCGGTCTCCGCAAGTTCGTCTCTTCTGGGGTCGGATTGGCAGCACGTTTCTGCAGTCTCTCCTTGGCGAACACTATATGAGTATGGCATGAGAGGGTGCATTGACTTGCTCTCCTGAAGTGCTTTCAGGATCTTGCCAACCCCAGCCGACATTTTGGGAAGGAACGACGATGGGTCGCGAACACGATGAGGCCTCGCTGGCCAGCAATGAGAAGGACCTTGAGAAGGTCGAGATCATTGAGCAATACAATGTCAACAAGTATGCCAACATCGGTCTCTCTGCAGAAGACGCAGACTTCTTCGAAAACTTCCCCGAGGATAAAAAGAAGAGAATGATTCGAAAAATCGACATCCGACTGGTACCTGTGCTCGCACTGCTGTACTTGGCTGCACACATTGATCGCGCTAACATCGGCAATTGTTGGTAGACAGTGGTTATGTTGTAATTGTGTATTGTGGTGGTGTGCTATCTAGCTGCAGGAGTCGGAGAGGTAACACCTCTGCCAAGAG
>JAASFF010000568.1:0-32009 GCA_013365195.1 Cercospora citrullina | reverse complement strand
GGTCTCTCTTGGGCCCACCTTGCTGAGTTCTCACTACGCTTGTACTGCGCTTCCCTCGGGGGTCTCTCTTGGGCCCACCTTGCTGAGTTCTCGCTGCGCTTGTACTGCGCTTCCCGTGGGGGTCTCTCTTGGGCCCACCTTGGTGAACTCTCGCTGCGTGTCTCCAGACCAGCCGGTTCCCTGAGCAGCAAGTCACCTGCGATCCGTTCATTAACATACCGTTCAGTGAGCAGTAACGCTGATGTCAAGTCGAAACAATGCTCAGAAGTATTCCATTCAGTACATACCAGTTGGGAAGGCCGCGGCAACGGTGGCGAGTGCTGCGAAAGCGATGGTCAAGGGGCTCTTCATCTTGTCGGCGGAAAGCTCAACGGTTGTCTTTGGATGTCCTGCGAGGAAATTGTGTTGGGATCTGATGTGGGTGCCTGGGAGCGGTCGAGGAGGAAGCCACTCTTTATCTATCCCAATGGCTTGCTCGCGACCGCACAGCTTCCTGCAACTGGGCAAGACTAGCGCTGACAAGTGAATGTACTGGAACGAAGCTACCTGCCTCTTCGAGCATAGTATAGGACTAGACTGTCACATGCGCTGAAGGTTCCAGTCACCAGTATCGACTTATGCAGACTACTGGCAAAGGTCATGGTGTACTTATCACTTCCGGGCCCAAGTCAAACAAGATGATGCCAAGGTAGTTCCACATGAGCTATGGCGGCGAAGCTCGACCAGCATGGAAGCTCGACCTTGCCGTGTATGCAACCATGCGGTGACACCGAAAACACGAGCCGCCATTTTCTGTTACTTCCCAGGGTCGTGAGGCTATTGCACGATTGCTCATGTCCATCCAAAATGACGCAAAGCTTGCTAACGAGACCACAGAAGCTGTGATGATCGTGTCTCGATTGACTAATTTGGGCTTGGCTCAACTGCTCTTGATGTCGCAACCCTGTGGCGGTGCGAGTTATCAATGCGTCAAACTCGCTGCTGTAAGAGAGATCTTGCAGCATGGACCGCCGATACAGACGTGACGTTGACCGTCAGCTGTCGATTTTGTATCTTGATTGGTGGCTTTTCGCTACTAGCAAGTGCCGACGGCTACGATCTGGCTGCAATGCAGCGAAGTGCATTAGCTGTGGATGAAGATAAAGACCCCGGATAGCACTAACGCCATTGGTTATAGTTCCTGCAGCATCGCACTGCTATGAATCCTATATTCACTTTGCTTGGCCAATGTGCTTGCCACTCTCAGGCATTCGATCCTAACACACAGACTATCATTAGGGTCACAATTGCTCCATTCTGCATTTGCGGTCGCATTCATACCGCGCAGCATCTTGACAAGCACATGATGTTCGTGTTATCGATCATCCGCCGACCCACATATTACCCGAGACAGATGTGAGACATTCTCAGCAAGCGCTTGACCGACCATTCGTGATCAACGAAACCGCGGCGATAGAACGGACACAGCACGTCGCAGTTGAGGGGCAGATCGCGGGGTAGACTGCACTGCCCTACCTCATGACTAGGACGTATTACGTCTCGAGCGTTTTGATGCCATATCCGGATCCATCTCGGCAAGCCGCTCTAACTAGAAGCTTCTAGACATAAAGAAGAGACATCACCAATACAACTGTGACTAAAGAGTGCGCTTGGCTCTCCATGTCCTCTTCCACGATTGTACACATGGGCATTGTGCAACAGCAGACCAGCCGTATTCATGAGACTGGTTCTGCAATCACCCGGCATTTCAACATGTGCTCTGTAATGTACGAATTACCTGCAGCATACCAGTCGCGTGTGATACTCAACAACTTGATCGATACGCCCGTCAGATCTCGCACGGCCGACGACACTTCCTTGGCCAGCACTAACACCTGAGCCCTAAGCTTGCTAGAAGACACCATAAATTTAGCTGCATAGACTACCTCTACCAAGTGACGTGCAGACTGGCACCATTCCTGGAGCTCCATATGATAGCTGACATCGTATTGTATAACCCTCTTAGCTCATTGACCTCTTAACGCACATCACCCATATCCATGGCTTATACCGACCACGACAGCAGCTCTCAGTCGGACTTGGAGTCTGTTCCATTCATCTCTGAGGAGAAGACATGGGCTAATGGCCAGCATGCCTCGATCATCAGCCGAATACTACTCGCTGCACGAAATGCGAAAAGAGATGTCGTTGTTGCTGTGCTCGCAAGCCTCATCACGGCGTTAGTGATACGCAGCTATGATCATCTCTTCGTCGTACAAACTGAATCGTGCGAGGATTTACAATATGGCAGTATGAACCGCACACAATATCCAACGTCCGCCAGATATTCCTTGCTGACGTGCAACAGAATACTCTCCAATCAGCACGATTGACAGATCATTCCACACAGAGACGTTTTCCGCGTTCAACTACACCTCAAGTCCCTACACACAACATCCTTCAGAGGGAGACGTAGACGCCAGATGGGATGCCCTTGGGGTAGACTGTAAGTCACCGTCGCCACGTTCAATTGCCTCTATTATACTGACTCAGCACTTCCAAGCTGGCCACTTCCTAGTCCCAGTCTCAGAAGGCGACAAGTACGGCTTCGACAAAAACCGCCATGTCATCATGCCAGAAGAAGTAGTCGGACAGGAATCGTTCATTGTCTCGCTGGATGTGATGCATCATCTACATTGTTTGGTAAGCTCCTCAAAGCCAACAGCCAGAACATGAGAAGTTCTAACCGCAAATTCCAGGACACACTCCGAATAGCTCTCTGGTACAACCGAGAATGGTACCTCGAAAACACCAACGAGCACGCATCTCACGCAGTCCATATTGCCCACACAAGTCCGTCACTCCCCTCCCCCGTTTATCCTTTGTCCCTACCATCCAAACCTGACATCACTCTAGATCACTGCCTCGACGCCCTCCGCGAACGCCTCATGTGTCTCTCTGACGTGACATTCATCCCCTCAATCTGGATCGATCGCGAAGGTTGGATCCTTCCCGACTTCGAACGCGAACACAAATGCCACAATTTCGATGCAGTTCGAGACTGGGCATACGCGAACCAAATGCCCGGACCTGTCAGGAATTATACCTTCGTTGCGGGACCAGATGCAACACTTACAACGCTACCGGGGTTCTATGATGAATATCCAGAGAGGAGGAATAGGGACCATAAGCCGATGGGTGGGGAGACGGAGCATCATCATAGGTAGAATAGTCTCGTAAAAGGAAAGTCTTTTCTATCCAAGTATATCAAATCGAGTATTATGGCGCTAGAAACCCCGAACAGAGATTGACCTTGATAACAGAATGCCTGGGAGTAGGCAAATATCGGCAACGGAATTTCCAGGCGCAATGGAATGATCTGCCGCAGTGCATCATCGCAGTGCAGCCGCCGCAGTGTAACGATCGCAGTGCATTATCGCAGTGCAACGACCGCAGTGCATCATCGCAGTGCATCACCGCACTGCAATACCGTAGTGCATCATTGCAGTCCGACGGCGCAGTTCAATACCGCAGTTCAACGGCGCAGTGCAATACCGCAGTGCAATAGACTGATCCACAAAACCAATCTGGAACAGCATCATCCTCATTATCATAACATAACATCCTGTTCATACAATCTATTTTCCAATATCGCACAAAGCCCTGCCACACTAATGCGAGAACCTAAAATCCAACCTCTTCGCGCCCTCATCCTTCGTATTCCTTACATAATCCACCTTTTCCTCGCCCGTTAACTTCGACCAAGCTGCTTCCCTTCTCTTATTCCTCGTAATGTAGTAGAATTTGACGAACCACAACAGCACAATATTGAAGCAGCAGATGCCTAATAAGATTCTGTTGCCTCGGATGTAATAAGGTCGATCGTTTTCTCGGTAAATGTTGACGCCGATGATGTTGCCAGATTGGACGAACCTGAGATTCAAGGGTTAGTTATGGCAGGGTTCGGTGATAGGATTTAAGGTGAGGCTTACATATTGTACAGCGCAGCAGAGACAGCTCTCGTTCGCACCGAGTTGGAGTTCCTGCTATTCCATGACACCACAATGGCGTGGCAGTAAGGATATGACAGCAGACCTGTCAACAAAGCGTATCGTACCCAGTCCGAAGCCGAACCGCCAAGTGCCACGATCGCCGCGAGCCAAGGGAAGATCCAGATGTTCGACAGCGAAGAGATGAAAGCCCGCTCGTTGAACTTCTCAGACACCCATGAGATGATGAGCAAATTCACACCAAACATGAACTGCGATGGAATAGTGAGCAAGTTGGCTTCGAAAGTACTCCAACCCATCTGTCGCAAGATGAAAGACAGGTAGGTCTGCGGCGGGCTGGGTGGAATGTAATTCGTAAGTCCAACAAGGTACAACGGCCAGAGATCGTAGTCTTTGATGCACTTCCACAGTCTGTCAAGCGTGACAGCTTGTCTGTTGTTCATGTCGCCCTTGGAAGGATCATCGCGCAGCAAGCGATTGACCAGGATCTTCTCTTCTCTTTCATTGAACCAGCCATTCTTTCCGCGAACCCAGCCTTTGGTTTGACTGATGGAAGCCGGCATGAGGCCCCAAGACAGCAGACCGATAACAGCAGTGATGCATCCCTCAATGAGGAACAACCATTGCCAGCCACTCCAGCCCTGGAGTCCACGCATTTGGAGGATGCCAGCCGCCAAGAGGGAGCCGAGGATGTTGCATGTACTGAGCACGGTCCAGAACCATGACAGCCGGATAGGAAGCTCCTTGCTCTTGTACCAGTAGGTGATGTACAGGACAGTATCGGGAATGAAGCCTCCCATGAGCAGTCCGAGAATGCAGCGAGTAGCATAATAACCCGCCTTGTTGGTCAACCCCGCCTGCGCAGCCGATGTGACAGACCAGCCGAAGATGATGAATGGGATCCAGATGTCCGGACCCAGTTTCTTTGAGATTAGACCAGACGGCAACTCAGCGGCCAAGAAAGAGACGAGGAAGATCGTCTGGCCAGTGTTGAAATCGTTCGTATCCATCCCAAGCTCTTCGAGCATGTTGTCGGAGATGGCTGTGTTTACGTTAGCTTGTTTTCGAAACATGCCTCAAGCCTGTGCTCACCTCTGTTGATATTTCTTCTGTTCAAGTCGAGCGCGAGAAACATGACCCAACACCAAGACATGATGCGGAAATCAACTCTGCGCTTCAACTTCCTCTCCTCGTCTGCGCTCCATGTCAAGGTCGGATCGAATCGATGGCGGCCTTCGTACTTGGCGCTCTCATAGACGTCCCGCCAGTAATCAGCAACCTTTGGATCCGAGAAGACATGATGACTGTCGCTTCCATAGTCTCCTTGAACAAGATCCTCTGATCGCAAGGAAGGCGTCGAAGTTTGTAGAGAATCAGCGCCAACCTGAACGTCCTTTGCATTAAGCCCAGCCGTAGGAGCGACCTGGCTCGACAATTTATCCGAATGCGACGCCATAGCCGCGGAGATGTCGAAGAAAGGATGATGCGACACCTACCTTGACTCAAA
The DNA here is from genome assembly GCA_013365195.1 of Cercospora citrullina. NCBI lineage: Eukaryota > Fungi > Ascomycota > Dothideomycetes > Mycosphaerellales > Mycosphaerellaceae > Cercospora > Cercospora citrullina. The sequence continues at coordinate 26,513 of JAASFF010000568.1, read as the reverse complement.
ACAAGGGCTACTTATTTCTTATGTACAAGACGAGCTCTTCCGACGTGTTTGGCACGAGCTGGCCACTACCGAAGACGCGATCGGCAAGCATCCAGGAAAAACTTCATCTTGCGCAATTCAGCCAAACGATGAGAAGAGTAGTAGCTTTGTCTTGCCGAGAAAGACGAAGAGGGGATCGATGGCATTGGCAAAGGAGTTTTGGGCGAATACAAAAGCAATGCGTGCGCTGCGATAGGAGCTCGTGCTTCTTATCGCCTAGTGGCGACTTGGCAGGTAGGGTAGTGATGCGGACATGCGTCGAGAATGGGGATGAAGTGTGCCTGTTGAGGTGCTGCTAGAGAATTCCGAGCGTTCGCGAAGGCATGTGTGCCACGATTTTCCACGTGGAAGACGATGTCGTGATACTTGGCAGAATGTTGTCAATAAGCGACGAGCCGACAATGCCTGTTTCCAGAATCTCACCCGGTCGTCGGAAAGGCCGTCGTATACCGTTCGCGTCTACATCGGTGTACCCGTACATGGCATTGCATGTCGCATTCCTGGTACGGGCAGCATGTCGTGGTAGAGTGGTCCAGCGAAGTGTTTCTGCGCTCAGTGAGAGCTTGGGATGGCAGACACTTCACCTCGACATTCTCCGACGAAGCGGCTTGTCCGAGCTGCTGTATCACATATCATCATTTCGATGCTCCTGCTTGCGGCGCCTAAACGTCTACTGTCCGTTCGTAGCAGCCGCGCCGTGCTGCCGGTACGATGGTTTGCGGGCGGCATCGCCATCAAGCGGACAAGGGAACTCAGCCGATGATCTGGCGTCTTGGTTCCATCGTCTTCAGCAATGCCCTTTAGCGAGGTATCTGCTCTTCACGCCACCGCGGCATGGCTGCCATCTCAACGTCCTCCTTCCTACTGTGTGCCTGCTCTTGAAGGTCCCGGGCAGCGCTATCCTGCGAGTGGCCACCTCTCAGGCGCATATCTGCCGAGCCCTTGATCATGGCGAGCGCTCGCTTCCAGGTCACGACTGCGTCGGGCATGTTCGGTTGAGAGAGGGGACGTTGTAAGTCGCTGGGGGCTGAAGATCTGAGCAGACTGCTCGTGTGAAGAGCAGACGTCGTGGGCGAAGCAGGGACGACAGAAGATGATTGTTGTTAACGCCATCAAATATTGACTAAGAGAGTTCACTTAAAGTTAGCGAGTTCATGTCCACAACAAGCACGCGACACGAAACAGAAGAATCCGCACAAGCAATCAACGGACACGGTTGGGCCCGCAAAAAGCGACATGTGGCAATCTTGTTTGCTTGATGAAAAGCACGTATGTATACTGGTGTCAAGACACACGCCCACTTCATTCCGCCACTCTACGTCCGGACCGGCACCACAGATCTGATCCTCATGAGAGCAGCGATCTCCTCATCAATCAACGGCCCCTTGTAATGCTTCTTCGCGTACGCGTAAAAGTACGCCGCGCTCAAGATCAACACGCCGCCCGTGATCACGACCGAATAGTTCATGGTCGATGCCGTGACTTTGTACGTCGGAGGCCAAACACTCCAGAAGATGACAAAGGTCATGTAGCAGCACGCGTACAAGTTGTTCAGGATTCCCCAGATTCCAGGGACGTGCCAGGGACCCCATACCAGACGAGTCACGGCGACAACAGTGCTGCCATCTGTGCTTTCATCCGAGGTTGTGGGCGATTTGATGATACGTCCATCTTCGACCAGGTCGCGCGCTGATGAAGAAGAGAGGTCTTCCTGGTCACTTCCATGAGGCGCGATGTTGCCTTTGATGCGGTGGTAAAGCAGGAAAGATGCCGGAACCAAGTAGCTGCCATAGAAGCCCGTGATGGTAAGTGAAACGACATCATTGAAAGCTGTCTCGGAGCCGATGTAGATGAGAGTCAACAAAGCAGCGATTCCGGTTACTGCCAGGACCGCTACCCACGGGATCTTTGTCTTCAGCGTCAATTGGGATAGCGCGGGAGAGAAAGGTAGACCACGATCACGGGCGAAAGACCAGGTCATTCTGGATGCGGTTGTAGTGATGCCGTTTGAGCAAGCGATCGTCACCGCAATGACAATTGCCGTCATGGCAACCGTGCCGCCCACATTCTGGACACTGTTCTGGAAGATCTGGATGAATGGAAATCCCGTCTTCGTGTTGAGGACCGATTCCGTATCGCCCAGGCAGTACAGGATTGTAACCTAGACCAATGATTAGACAACTTGCTCCTGCTCTCGAACGTACACTACTTACCAACATTACGAATCCGACAAGACCATTAATGAGCATGGCGCCCAGGATCGCTTTTGGAATCGCAGTTGCAGCATTTGCGACTTCCTCTGCCATGTGTACACTGTGTGCGTGTAAGCAACAGAACTGAGGGCATCGGTGCTGCTCTTCACACTCACCTCGCATCTGCTCCGACAAATGTTGCGACATTGCCAAGGAAGCCTACACAATACGACAATCCTTGAGTAGGCCAGCCACCTTCATTCATCGAAGTCCTCCACACAAACTCATTCGACTTCAACGAAGGTGTCATCACCCACAGAGTCACCAACACCGCCACGAACCCGCAAAGGTGAAATATCATGACGCCGAAGTTGAACTTGGGCAACCAATGTGGCACAATAATGTTCATGAATATGCAGAACGCTATCACAGCCCACGTCAAAAGCGTTCCGTGCCACCTTTTCTCAGCATATTCCGGATGATCCAGAATCAGCACTCCTTGGATAATCGTACCACCAAACAGCGTCTCAGTCGCGACTGTCGCAATCCAGGCCAAGGTTGTCAACCAGCCCGTGACATAACTGGAAACGACCTTGTACTCTGGAGGAGCGAGCATGTACACCCAATAGTACTGACCACCGGCGATGGGAGCCATAGAGGCAAGTTCGGAGATGACTGTGTACACGGATGCGGTGGAGGACCACGCGATGATGAAGCCGTACACATTGCCAGAGGGCCCACCGTTCAGGAAGGCTTGACTGAACAGTGCGAGGACAGTCTCCCAGGTGATCAATTCGCAAATTGCAAAACCGAGAAGAGTGGTGAAGCTAAAGCGGCGTTCGAGGACCTGTTTCTTGCCGAGCAGGGCGAGAGCTGTAACGTCCGTGGACTCGCGGTCGGTGGAAGGAGGAGACATGATGCGAACGAGGTCGTGCCGGATGAGCAGTGGCCTTGGGCCTGGAGTCCGCGATTTCGATGTGCTCGGATCTCCCAGCTGAGGCTCAGTTTGACTCAGCGGATGGCTTTGAGTAGGAGGCAGAAGAACAGTGGCTCAAAGTCCATGAGAGGTCTACACGGAGTGTTGAGGAGGACCGCAATCGGTCAGCTACTTGGTCCGCTTCGGCGTCCGGACGGATGAACAGGGGAAAGTTGGGCGGAGAAAGAGGGTGTTGCGTGGAGTTTTGATGAGGTCTCGGCTAGCTGAGGATGGTGGATCGAAAGCTTGAAACTCAAAATTTGGAATCCCGTGGGTATCCGGGAGAGGTTTCGAAGTCTTTAACGGGAACGGGCCGCTGTTGCTGTGGTCTTCCAGCTAGACAATGAGAGCATTTGCAGAGGTGACAGCGATGGTTACTTGCTCTTGGTGTGAAGTGGTTGCTCGACACATGGACACCTCCGGTATCAACGGCCACTACGCGGTCTGTCTCCCGATATTTGGTGAGCAGCGGTCAGTGGAGGCCTAATGCTCAGCGACTGTCAATTGGGTAAGTAGTGTGCGTGTGTTTGGAGTGGTGAATGCCTGGGATGTATGTTTCACATCAAGCTCTACCAAGCTCATCAAGCAATATTGCTTGACAGCCGAGGTGCAGCCCAGTGACGCCACCGACATGGTCTGTGTGTTTGTCTTGGCGGAAAGTGCTCCGGCCAGTCTCCTTGCCCTTCGACTTCGATCACACTAACACAATCTCAAACCCATTTCCCTCACCAAGACTGAGCATCGTGTACATCTTTCTCCAGTACAGCGACAACCTTCTCATACACTGCCTGCCGAAAGTCCGCATTCTCAAGCCCGACGTTGCGCTGATCAAATTCACAATGGACGCAACGCCGAACGACATCACCCCAATGGCCTCCCGCTATCTTGTACACCTCGTTCACAAGTCTTGCTGCTGTTAAATAGTCCGACAGCTCGTACAGCACCCCGTCCTTATCGAGCTCGTGTGGGGCCCGAAGATCGTCTAGAGTACTCCCCAGGCAAAGTTCGATGAGCAAGATGCCTAGAGCAAAGGTTGCCTCGTCCCGGATCAGATTGCAGCTCTCAAAATGCCCCTGCGATGTTGTAGACAGTTCGTGCAGCTGTTGTGTCACGAATGGCCGACTCAGCAGCACTCCAGCTGGTTGCCGGAACACCGTTATGTCTCGCTTACCCCATTGACTGCCTGAGAGCCAAGCCGTGCCAGATAGTGTCAACATGCCGCACGCCAAAGAAAGTGCCAGATATCGCCTGTCCAAGTCGCTTATCCATGGCCGATCGGGACTGCCCAGAATATCACTGAGCGGAATGGCAGTCAAAGGCGCGCTAGAGATTATGCGGCGAGTTGGCCAGAACAGCGCCAGCCGAAAGTTGTTCTGGACATCGGACATGTATCCAAGGCACGCTCCTTGACTGGAACCTCCCAAGCTGGCCAGTCCGGAGCATATGTCCGTGATCTCACGCAGTGGAGTGCGGTCTTGTCGGGATTTGTTTGACCTGGACGTCCCAGTCTGCATTGTTTGCTGTAAGGACTGCGCTTCACTGATTAAAACAGGTAGACTTTGGCAAATGCGGATGTCGGTTTCCGCAAATTCCCAGGCACATGATACCGCTTTCGCGCCGAGTGCACAATGCTCAAAGACTACCTTGAACACCACCGACTCAGCCAATCGCACCTTTCGGTCGTCGGATGTGGTAGCGAGTGTCTCCATGCTCAAATTGACCCTATGCTGCTCTCCGCAAGACCTGGAAAGCCCTGCACAGACCGACTCAAATACGCTCGTAGCATGGCTTCGCAGGTCCCGGTACTGAGCAAATACGCGTGCCGACTGCTTGGGCTGCTGGCTGAGAGCAATGGATTGCACCGCAAGCCTTTCAAGACGATCGTTGCAGCGGCTGATGTCCCGCAGCTGTTCGTCGTACCTCTCCATGTCCAGCATGTACCCGACTTGTTTCAGATACCTCTTAACTGATCTACGGTCTACAGCGAATGGGCCCTGGGCATCGTCAGCTGGCTGACACAAGTCTGGATCCCCACTCAACGCGGACAACACGCACCTTGCCGTCGGCATCAAGCTGCAAGGCTTCAACCAATTCTCGCCGAGTTTCATTCATGCGATACACTGCTTTGAAGAATACGTCGTAAGATCGTTGCAGTCCTTCACGAAGTCGATGATCCACCTCAGGATCGTACCAATATGAGCCTCCCAGCTGCGTCAACAGGACACCACAAGTGCGCGCATCGAGACTATCTGTCAGCAAAGTCTCGAGTGTGTTTGTGAATATAACCCGCTCCAGTTCGAGGTCTGCTCGCAGTCGCTCAAAGCGCCTGCGCCTACGAACCATTCTTCTGAACGTTCCCACGCCATCAGCATAGTGCTGAAGACCAGAGACTGCCAGTGGAAGTGCGGCAAGGACTATGCCAGCGATTTCGATCCCAGACATGATCTATCAGTATTGTTGATGGTGCCAGGACCAGTGTCAAGGCGGTGAATTGCTGTGGTCGGACGGGAACTCGCTGGGACGCCGCCAGCGCGATACTGTCACACAAGACAGCTATCATGCAGCACAGCTCCTTGAGGCTTTCGATCCACCAATTAGACAGCTCATCTGCTCGAGCTGACGTTATCGTTACGGCACTTTGCAACTCCGTCCCAGGCGAGACAACTGTGCCACCGCCGTCGAAGTACAGCGAGCCATTTCACCGCTTCCTTCATCGCAGACATGGATGACCGCGAAGTTCCCCAGCGGAATGGGCTCAAAACCATAAGAGATACATCTCCGCATCCTGTTACCATTGCAGAAATAATTGAGAGCTGTGGGGTCAAGTTTGAGTCCGCAATAGCAAAATGTCAAAGCTCAGAGCAGAACGGACATATTACCAGTCTCAAGAACGAGCAATCTCGGTTCAAGGCATGGAAATCGCAACTGACAGTGCGATCGCCTGGTGGACAGCGAGGCTTGGATTTCCGCCTAAGGGACACTGAAGCGCTACGAACACAGGTCATCATCCTGTTGCAGGACCTGGTCAATGACCTAGACAGCCCCTTGGAAGACTTCCAAGCCGACCATGTCGAGTCCTCAGTAGAAGGAATGGACGATGACAGCATCTCGTTGGACTGCGAACATGTCCCAGCCGCAGCGGAGCAGGAGCCCGAGTTGGTGCGCCACGTGTCTCACATCATCGACCATCTATATCGCCTAACTTTGTCGTTGCGAAGGCCTTCCGCTACAGATTACCTCAAATCTGGTGGTGCGTCTCTCGCGCTCGAAAATCGACATTTTGATGAGGAGCAAGTACGACAAAGGTTCCCAAGCGCGCCCGACTTCTTACTCAAACGCCTGGGCGAGCGCATGTCTCGTCGCCGGCAGCTCCTCCTGTATCGCAACAATAGTGATTCACGCCATACATCTAGTAATCATGGCGATCCGAGTGGTCACCTTGCTGATGGGCACATTGATTCATTACGCATCACCCGACCGACTGAGCATACCGAGATGAAATCCTCCGCATTAACTACTGCTGCAACGCTGCGTCGTACAGCCAGCCTTCCCGGCAGACCGAGTCTGAATTCGACCGTTGTGCTACCGCTTAAAGTACCGCCTGTACCACAACGTTCAGAGCAAGATTTACTTAGATGCCCCGTTTGTGATTGCGACATTTCCATAAAAAGTGAAAAACAATGGCGGTAAGTCAAACCTCAATGACACAACAAGCATCGAGCTGACAATGCACGAGACACCATGTCTTCGACGACCTTCAACCTTACGTCTGCATTCATGAAGTCTGCACGAGTGCATATCAAGCTTATTCCGTTCCGCGCGAATGGCAGCTCCATGTCACCTTAGCCCACCCTCGCAGCTGGCGTTGCCCCTTTGATTGCTCCTGTCTCTTCGCCAACGCACAGGACCTCGAGAGCCACGTTGTTGATCAGCACCAGGTCAAGGATGATCAATTGACGCTGACTACGATTTTGGAAGCTTGCGCAGACTCGCATGATGTCTCATCAAGCCTCGTCTGTCCACTTTGCCAATCTCTTTGTCCCTCCCAAGAACACTGGTTCAAACATGTCCAGGAGCACCAGCAACAACTTGCTCTATCCACATTACCGGAACACCTCCTTGTGGCTATGTCTGACGACGAATCTGATATCACGGGCGAGGAGGAAATCAACACGATGCGCACAGGTCGCATCCCTGATGTAGAACAACAAGCCGAACATGAGCCCAGCCAGCAATTCGTATCGCATAACGCTTCCGGAGAGTCGTCAGTGTCTGCATGGGAAGATGTTGCGCCACTGTCGAAGAACAGGGCGGCAAAAGATCTACCGTCGGCGCTTTCTGCAGATGCGCGAAGCATTGACGATCGACTCCCTCGCGTTTCGCGTCTGAACAGGACTGGGCACAAGGCCGGTCGAAAGGGTAAACTTACACAACTGGAAACACAATTGATCAAGCTTTTGATTAGTGCGACGAAGAAGCAGACAAACCAGCATCTGGTGGAGAATGTTGCCAAAGCCGCTGAAAGCATGGACGGGATAAAAGAGTATAAACGAGATAATGTTTCGGAAGCCGGCGGACCGAAGCAGGATCAGAAGGAGAGAAGGAGAGAACCCCACCGTAAGCTTTCGTCGGGTCGGCGAGGAGATCGTGTTGCCACGGACAATTCGGGCACCCACACGATTGATCAAGACAGTTCGCATTCTGCGCCAAGACGTCCAGTAACGGAGTCACCGATGGAATACCCGACTCCGCCGACTGGCCTGTTTGAGTATGAGAAGCATTTTGCATCAGTGAAGTTGTGCGACACTTTCGGCAACTGGTTTCGCTTCCCATATTCTACCGTGCACAACTGGGCTGATATGGAGCGGTGCATCATGCTGGCTTCCAAGGGAGTTGACAGAGACCACGAAGCCAGGGTACGCGCACGCAGGTATTTCTTGGTCGACAGCAAACAATTAGTTATTCTACCGGAGCTTTGGTCGCTGTGTGTCCGGCCAGGACTCAAAGTACGCATGCGCATGTGGTCGCTCGAAAGCCCTTCGATGGGGCCGAAAATCGGGTCGAGCCGGCGTTCTAGCAGAGACAGGGGCGAGTCTTCTCGCGAAGGGAAAGCGCAAGAGGAAGAATCTTCGATGGACAACACCTCTTCTCATTCTCAAGAAGTTGAGATTGGATCAACTGAAACAGTTGACGCACCACTGAATCAGGCAGCATCTGCAGAAACTGACAGATCGAGGGCAAACGAACCCGCTCGAGGAGCGTCCACTGTCACCGGATCGCATGTCTCCTGGGCCGATCAGACAGGACCCCAAATCCATGAATACAGTGGATCTGACACCGGCATATCACCTCATGACTTGCGACACGATCGCCGCAAATCTCGTGCTGTTGCTAGACCTCGTGGCACTATTATACATCAACGGACGTCTCCACAGACGCCTCATGAGAAAGTATTTGGCGATGACAGCTGGACGAACCGGAGTGATGGGCCGGACACGACGTTTCGTACAAGACCAAGATTATTAGACCAGTCGAAGGCAGAACGTGGCCACTGGAGCTCCGGACTGGACGATTTCGAACTGCCCAGGAGTCGGAGGCGTTCTTGGCAGACGGCAGTCCCCAGGAACGACGGCGAATACAGACCAAATCTCCGTCGGTCCGGGAGATCTCCTTCGTCTGTGACTGTATCACCACACTGGAGGGGATATGATGATTATCCTCGGCCCCCAAAACGAGAGAAAGAGATGGCCTTCGTACCGGCGCATTATGCGCGTCTGCAAGACCCCCGATTGAATGGTGAGATACGCAAGAGGCCCGACATTTACTACTAGCGTGCGGGCGACCAGCCGCACAGCGCTGTACCCTTTGGCTTGGACGGACAGTGAATGCCAGACCTAGCAGCGCCAGAGAGATAGCCAAGCACTGAGTCCGAAGGACCAGAGCTTACGGGTCTTGGCTAGAAGACGAAAAGCTGAGGCTCAGAAGAATATCGAAGCTAGGAGCAGGTCTTACAGGGCGATTGGTAAGTGGCACAATCCTCACAGCTCTACATGACCGTATATGAAACCCCCAAAAAGCCGACACCTTGATCCTATTCATCACTCTTGGGGGAGATTGTACATTGGCTGCATCTAGTCATCGCAAGGAGGCGCTGCTGCTTTGGGCGCAGAGCGTCAAAGGGGACGTCACAACGATCTCTGTCGTCGCTTTCGACGAGTGTACAATCAGTGCCTGTTTGGTCATGGTCGTTGCAGTACTGTGACAGATATGCCGAGCGAACGCCAAACCATCTCGCCCAATGGCGAGATGGTTTGGAAAGATGAACACACGTCTACGACCGTGGAATGCCGAGCACAATACCTCCGACCTGTCGTCATGGGTTCTCATGTCCGTCTAAACGCGACGAATGAGAGGAAAATCTTCTCAGAGCCTTGAAATTCAATTACATTTCAACACTACCACAGGACTTCGTTTCAACATCTTTCCCGATGCCGCCTCGCTCGCCTCCTCCGAATATCCACAGCCGACTCTCCTCTAAACAAAGTCCTTCCACGAGCGCACTCCGAGCCCCAACGCTGCAAATGATGAAGTCGCTGCCTCCTAGGCCGTGGCCAAGCATCTACGTCCGCCGAGCTCTCACTTTGCATCAAGTCCAAAGACTCCGCTCCATCGCTCCCCATACTCGAAGTCTGCTGCAAGCGTCGTGCATTTCCCGCAGAACGAAAGGTCTGCTGCGACGTGAAAGCAGCTCTCTTGAGGTACGCCTCCGTGCCATCGGTGCCAGTAGTCAGCTTAGTTCGAGCTGATGTCGCACCCAATTGACCTGCAATATCGTTCTCACGAGTGTCAAACACGATCTCTATCTTGTGCATCGGGCTCGGCGGACGCTTCGGTGGCCTGTACCTTCCATGCAGTGGACAGATCGCCTTGCCTCCGCTCTTGTGCTTTGGGTGCAGAGGACAAAGCGGACTTTTGGGTAGATGATCGGGAACGTTCTGCTCAAACCCAAGCACGACTTCATCACATTCTTCATCGTCCTCTTCCATCGTTTCGTCAATGAAAGCTCGGATTGCTTGCTGCTCGGCGCGAATACTGTCGTAGTATCGCTTGCTGAAAGGCGTCTGCTCGAAGTTCGTCACGATCAAGTCGTCGGGCTTGATGGCTCGAGGCTGGCGCGGCTGTGGTGGGGTCTGCTGAGGGATAGAATTTTGATGCGAGACCGATGCTGTATCTCCGTCTTCAGTGTCGACGCTCCTTGACTGCAGCTGACTATCACGCGAGGATTTTTGAACCAGCTTGCCGTTTCGCACGTTGATCGCAGATAACGAGGGACGCAGTTTCAACTTCGCGAACGATCTCTTCGCTTTCACAAGCGGCGTCTGTCGCTGAAAGTCTTCTTCTGATGATGAGTCGCGATTGCTTGCAAGAAAGCCGAGCGAAGAGACTTTGCGAATTCCATTGACCAAGTTTTCCCAAGCGCTAGACTTCTTTCGCAAGATAGGCTCTTGGAACGTGAGGGCCTGACTTTGTTTTGACCTTAAATCGGGTAGTGCGAGACTTGCGACCGATGGCTGCTGCTGCGGTATCTCTCTTCGATGCGGCTGGTCTTCTCCCGCATTATGAGGAACGGCCTCTGGCTCCGATGAATGTGGTAAGGTGAAGATGAAGCCGGTCTGCGCCTGGTCTGCTGCGCTTGAGAACGCTTCTCCCTCCAGAATGCTGCTATGTCTGAGCATTGAACTTTTCTGATGAGGTCTTGACATTGGCGATAGTGCCTCGGAGGAAGATCGCTTGTGGTGTCTTGGTCGAGAGAACAGTGGTGACGGCGATGCGCGTTCCGGCCGCAGCTCTGTCGGAGTAGCATAACCAGGCGACCCATGGCCGGGCGACGGTGTCAAAGATTTCGAGCTGTCGTCACGAAGGAGTCTCGACCGCCCAAAGTACGATGGCGAATGCAGCTCAGGCACAAGCGAACGCGTGTACTCGCCTTTGCCGTCAGCAGGACTGCTCAATGTAATGCCAGGAGTTAGCTGCGGAAGAGGTACGTCGGCCCACTCCGGAGACTCCATTGATTCGATATTCGAGGACGGCTTTCCAGAGCCGTGCTTCCTCGATGCTTTGTGATCATGACCATGGTCGTCCTTCTCCTTGAAGATGCTTCTCCTGAAGAGCTTGAAGAACGCGCTCGATTTGCGCTTTCCCACGACTGAACTTGTCGTTTGCATCGTCGAACTTCTTTGCAACTGCTCGTTCGGTACCGGTGTTCTCACTACGCCAGTCGAATCTGGCCTTGGAACGAAATAGTCCAGCGCTTCGCTGTCTTCGTTGGAGATGGGTGTTCGCAAAGGCACGAATTCTTTGCAGTATGCTTCTTCTGGTCCCCAGGTGTGGAAGTAAGAATCGCCGTGGCTGAGAGCCGATTCATTCACTACATCGGCCTCTTGTTCTGGGGGCGTTAAATCACGGTAGTACTTTCTCATGCCTCTCAAGCCCCTTCTGCTGCTATTTCGGCTACTTTGATGGCTGGCACCTCTTAGCCCCCTAGGGCGCGACTTTCGTTCGTCTATCCAGCTAGCACGAGATGCAGACTGGGCTGTTTCACCTTCGTGTCGGCCTTCGGATTGTAACGCTTGTGACCGACTCTGCGATGGCGCAGCATCTGGAGTGGAGGTTACCGAATGGGGAGGGAAGGACTGCGGCGGAACGGGGCGAGAGAGGACTGGCCGCGACACCGCAGTCTTGAGAGTGTGTGTTGACTGTTCTCCTTCTGTACTGCAGCTCTTGAATCGGAGAGTCTGCACTTTGCGCAACGGCTTCGGCGGTGGCTCAGCTTTCAGTATCTCGGGTAGTGTCAAGGCGATGGGTCTTTCCATTGGCAGTGGGGTGATATGCTTCGTCGTAGACTCCACGTACCCGGTATCTTCAACAACTTTTGGTCCTGCTTGTCGTTGCGCCGCATCAATGGTGACTGGCTTCTTCATGACTGAGGCTCTCGGCTTGAGGTGTTGGGGTGGTTTGCTGCTCTTGCGTAGCAATCTCAGATCTGGTTTCTTTCTTCTGAAGATGTAGGCGTAACTGCTTGCATAGGACGACTGTGAAGTAATGGAGGATATAGTGCTGGAGGAGTGACGGGAATGCTGTGATCGGGGTGTGGGCGGTTGCGGACTGGGTGACGATCTGGGGAAACTTGATCTTGCCAAGAGAGATCGCATCTGTGTTTTGTATTCGATGATGGGATCGGGACTCGAGATCAGAATGCCGGCATCGGCGCCAAAACTCCCTCCCACGAGCTGTGATGGTACTTGCGAGGAGGCGCGCGGCCATTGTGACGGCGGTTCCGCTCTCGATCCAGACTGCGGTCGGTAGAGGGCAGTCTCTTGTGTGTCCGCCCTGTTGTCTCGGGAGAGCGTTCGTCGTCCTAATAGCGTTGGCGACTCCGGTGACGATCTTCGCGGCGGCGATTCTCGTGACGTCTCGTCGAAGACTGGCGATTGTGAGGGACGTAGGCCACGTCCGGCGGCGAACGGGAACGATGATGTGCTTTCCTCGCCTGGTACTCTGCTGCCTCCTTTTGATCCTGCTCCAGCTGCGCCATGGCTTGCTTGGTCTTGGCCTTGGTCTTGCTGCTGTAGTTGTGGAAGCAGCACATCGGGTAGAGGCTGCACAGTCCCGCCGTCAACAGCGAGACGAAGAGGAAGACACCCTTGCCGTTCCTGTGCTTTTCGTTGTGTCTCGTGTAAATGCTTGGCGGCATCTTTGATGATGGTGAGGCTGTAGGATCTTAGGGGATGCGGTGGTTTTTCGGGGTCGCGAATGATTGCTGATGTGCGCGGTCCAGGTGGCGCTGGACAGAGTTGTGATGGCGGTGCGATGTTGATGAAAGTGTCGCGCGCGGTAGTCGTGCTGACGCTGGCGCAGACGAGGACGAATCGCCACGTGGTTGATGATGTTTGGCGAAGAGCGCTCGGAGTGCGAAGTTCTTGCGGAGGTGGTTGCAGGTGCAGGTTGATGTTTGAGGTGAAAGGGCGATCGAGCTTGGTTCGAGGGAAGAAGTGACGGCGTCAGCAATCAAGGTTTGGCTGGGAAGGTGAATACCAGCGAGCAACAAGTTCAGCGCACATGTAGCTCGCGACCAACCTGCCGCGGATTCAGGATCCTCGTGCGCTGCACTACCACTGCCACGTGAAGAAGCACACAGTCGCACATGATGACAAGACAGGCTACATTTGCAACACAGCACGTGGGGTCACCAACACGTTCGAGGAACAGAATACATGACGATCACACGCACGAAGGGGGAAGGAAATGTGAGATCGTGAGAATTTTTTGCAGTTTCTGTCGATTTTCTGCAGTATCTGGAGAGCAGTCTACCAATTGTAGCCATCCCTCATCTGCATGCTGTATCGTGTGGCACTCCCAAGCATCTCTCCCGATGCTGTCGTGCTAATGTCATGCTCATGTCGTGAAGTCGTAAGTGTGGCATCTGTTTCGACGCTTCATGACCCTCATTGCCCATCTCCCCTGCCAAGTAGCCTCAATGGGCGCTATGGTGACCGAGTGAATGGTGAGAGAAATTAGTGTGCGAAGTCACCGAGTCAACACTTAGACCTACATTGGAAGAAGAGGAAAGCGGTCAGCACGTGTCTCGAAATAGTCAGGGGAATTGAAGAGCATGACTTACCCAGTTCCACTCGAGGTCGTGGAAGCGAGTTGGAGCAGCACCGTTGGTGATGTCGTTCCAAGCGCCGCCGGTGAAGTCGAGATCGTTGTCGGCGCAGCCACTGCAGCTGTCCACGACGGTGACGGTGACCGTCTTGCCAGTGGATGGCAGCTTGGCGCGGATCTGCTTGCCGCAGTACGGGTTGTTGTTGGGGTTGCCGCCGTTGGTGGCAGTCTCGTACATCTTGTGACCGATGGCGCAGGCGTAGTCGCCCTCGTTGACCATCTTGCCACAAGCACCTGCAGAAAGAAAGGAGATCAGTTGAGTGCCATTGCACTGCAGTGGTTCGAGTTAATACATACCCATGCCGGCGTTGTAGTAAGTCAGGTCGCCGGTGATGGCCATGGCGGCGCCGACGGTGATGGCGGAAGCGATGAGCTTGGTGAACTGCATCTTGACTGTGGAGATGGAGTAGTGAAAGTGTTTGTGTTGTTGAATTTGTTGTTGGAAGCGTTGAAGTGGTGAGTGGTCTGGGTTGCTGTTGGTAGTGTGTTGTTGTGTGGTACGAAGTTTGGGTTGAGGCAGCAAGAAAGAAGCCTTTTTGTGGTGCGCCTTCGGAACAGAACGGCAGCGAGCGGGCCTTCACAGGCAGATTCATATGCAAGATTATCGTGTGTTTGCTGAAGTGAAGGTTGACGCGGAATTCACTCTTGATCTTGGGTCCAGTCACATTCAACGGAGTAAGGGTCAATGCCCGTGTCGCGTATTTAGAAGTGATCAGGGCTGTTATATATCGAACTGACGCAGACTGCAGGCCAGAGAGGTATAGCAGGCTGGTGCCAAACTGCCAGTCGTAGCCATTTGACCTGGTTGAGTGCGAGTATTCTTGGCAACGTTGTATCTAGCCATTTTGGGTCAACGGGAGGAACGTGCTCAGTTCACTTCGAGTAGGCAGCGCCCACTGTGAGGGTGGCTAAATGGAGCGATTTGTAGACAGAGTGCAGTAGATCCAACAGGCCGAGGAGAATGTAGACTATTGGACCCAAGGGGCAGCCAACATTGCATATCGTTCCCGCTAGCGATCAGCTTGAGTCCACAACAAAAGAATCGACATCCCTGAGCAGTCTCGGCATTTCCATTGGTGTTTCTACTGGCGCCACATGCGCTCCTATGCCAGTGGTCTTGACGGGGTTTGATCGGATCTGGGTATGCTCAAATTTGACGTAGTCCGATCGAGTGAATACATCTTCCACAACCAACACGCAATAACCTTCAGCGGCGCAGACAGATGCTTGGCTCATCCTCCATCAGTCGCATCCTCGCCTCCTCTTTGACTGCCTGCGGCGTGGCTACTTCTACAGTCCTCCTCTTGATCAACGCCCTGGTTGCAAAGACTTTGTGGAGGGGCTAAAGCGACAGTTCTCCCGACCATGCGGTAGAGAAGGGGAACATAAGCCATGTCGGCCTCCAAGCAGATCGGCACGAGCTTAGAGCCCTTCCACGCCTGATTCGATTGCCTTGTTTGCGACTGGATCCCGATAGTCCATGGATCGTACAAATGCTTCCCCACATCACTCTTTCGCGCACCCTCTCACAGCCTCGAGCGCCCGGGCTTCATGTCCGGATAAGCCGCATCGTATATCGCTCTTCTTCAAGACTCTGAAAATAGCAAACCCCCAGCGCCGAATCCAGGAGGACAATCTTGAGCAGAGGAAGCAGCAGAGACATTGTACGCTGAGAGCATGGTTGATTCGCTTGATCCGTACGACTTGGATCGTTCGCAATGCATCGCAGGCCGTTCAGTGGCGTATAAGCGCCCATGTATCGCTGGCCGTGAATATTGAAGGAGAGGTGAAGTCGGAGCAAAGTTCAGCTATGCATGTGGAGACGCCCGACCATCGCGACTTCCGCCCACATTGGTCTCCGCCTGCCTTCCTTTTGCAGCCACAAGTCAACGATCGCGTTATTGGCATGCGAGTACGAGAGGTTGTACACAGGCAAAATGAGATGACGGCAAAGGAGCAGGACCAAGTCATGGTGGCTGAACTGCTTTGTTGGGAAACGTCGCGCGCGCTGAGACCCGGGATGGCTGAGAGCACGACAGGAGGGCGTGAAGTGTCAGCGTCTCCCAGTCTCAATATATGAGCTGCATCACAAGGAGTTTGCTATCTTCTTTCCGCTCAGCAGCGAACAGAGCAAACCATGGAACAGTTCCAACGCAAACGCAGCAGGAAGACGCCTGCCGAACAGTCTCGCGATCCGGAGGCCAACGTTCAATATCTTCATTTTCATTCTCATTACTCCGTTCTGCATGCAGTATGCCATGCTGTCTTTCGCTTTGTCCCATCCGTACATTCCATACAAGTCGTTCGTCCATCATCGACAAAAGAACAGCAAAAGAAAAGGTGATGACCAGTTCTGTACAAACGATCACACCAGCCGGCCAGCAAGCCCATGTGCTAAAGACCCCGAGATAGGACCGCAGCCGACGGCCAGCAGTTATCCAAAAGGAAAGATGTCCAGGCGAAGCACGCCACCATCTACGCGTATTCAGGCGCGCTTCCACCAGGCATGGCTTGTGCCGAGCTGGTGGGCATGCCTCCATGTCCACCATCTCTCATCACCTCGAGTGTCTGAGGGAAGTAAGGCTCCACGCCCCAATTTCTCAAATATGCTCCCGTCTTCTCAATGCGCTTGATTTCACGCTGGACACCCCAGCTGTCGCCTTCCTCCCGGAAGCGACCTTTCACGACATCAACCATGGCCTCGTCGAGACGTCCATAGAAAGCCTTTCTCTCCATGATGTCTTCCTCGTCGCCGTTCTCTAGCCCACCGTGGCTATTGAGGTTGCCGCCAAGCTTCAGCAGCAGATCGAAAGCGTATCTCGGCCCGGAAGGAAGGGACGATAGGCGACTGATGTCGGGAAGGAACTTGAGCATGCAAGCACTGAAGGAAGGAGTAGGAAGCGAGTCGTTCAGGTCGTCTTGCAGGCGGTGAAGGTCGAAGTTGACGATGGTGATCTTGCGGTCCAGCTGGGCGTTCAGCGTGGCAGCCGCGTGAGTGGGCGAGGATGCGTGTGACGCTGAGTCCATAACTTGGGCGATCGCGGGAGGAACGTCTGCGAAACAATGTTAGCTTTGAGTGTGCGTCGGACGTTCCGGCAGTCCTCGTATGTGCCATTGAGCTGGGTTGTGGTCGTTTCGCAACGAAAGTCACAGGCGAACGCTGTGAAGAGCGGAACCAAGACCTTCTCATACTCACCTGGTCGCAACCCTCTCTTGTCAATCCAAGCATGCACTTCATTCTGCTGCCTCTCCAAGCTCGCAATGTAAGCCCTCAAATCCGCAATCTCACTCTCCAGTCCCTCAATCTTGTCGCTGTAAGGTCGCACCGCCTGATTGAATGCCTCAATCAGCAAGTTCGGCGCAGCAGCATCGCTCTTGCCAGCCTGCGGCGCATCGTATCCATTACTCGCTGCCCTCGTCCGATCCGACAAGTTCTCTCTGTATCCACCACTCGCGAACGCATTGCCCGCCTGCTGATTCGCAACCTCCACCGGACGATCGCGCCTGCTATACATATCTCCTCCCGACGTCTCCTTCGCAAACCCGTCACCTAACCGCGGACCCTTCTCGCTGTGCGCGCTGGCGGGAGGGCGGTCGTAGTCGTCCCCGGCAACAATGGCTCGATCGCGGGGAGGTTCCGAGTGGGCGTAGCCCTGGTCGTCGTAGGTCTTACTGTCGTGTCGCGAATCGTAATTGTTGTCGACGTAGGACTGCGAATTGGACCGACTGCGACTGCGGGAGAGGCGTTTGAAGAAGACCATAATGCGAAGCGCAAAGAGTGGCGCGCAACGAGAAGAAGAGAGGGGAAGCGAAGGGGGAAGGGTGTGCTGAGAGTGGACAAGGCGCCTTTTCCCGTGGTCGAAGCTTAACGAGTTTTGGGGGAGGTTGGACGTTGGGCGATTTTTGGGATGGAACGAGGCGTCCGAAGCGCAGCTGCGTGGAAGCGAATGGATGATTTGGTGGGAGCAGTGACGCGGTGCAGGCGGTCTTTTGGGAGAGGTTGGGCAGAAGCTGTGAAGTCGGGTGGCTGGAGGCAAGCAAACGACCTACTTTTGGCGACGGTGACACGACGACAGGGGAGCGCTTCGTTTACGCAGTGACTGTCTACGGAAACACCGCCGGAGTGGATGGCTGCAGCGTTGCGCTGCCACTCGGTATCAACGACAACGCCCTGTGCCGTGGCCATTCGCTCCGTCGGCGACTGTGGAGTCGCCAATCGCCGCGTGGTTCGGCGATCGGCAAGGATGACGAGCGGGAAAGGAGCTGCTTCCGACGCGGCCATAGCTTCTCCTGTACCGTCTCGTCCAACAATTTCATCATCCAGCCATCTGGAGACGTCTATCACACGCGCACGCATCTCCTGCAGTATACATGCTGTCTCGGCGACTCGCACCAAGAGCTAACAGCGCCTGATGGCGCGTCACAAGCACAGGTAGGAATCGCGTTCGCACGAACAGTATGTTCTCATCATCTTCACTTCAGCGATGTTCTCTATCCGGCAAACCCATTGCACTACTGCTTCATCGCCCTTCACCTGTGGCTCCGCTCACGAGCCAGTTCTCTGAGCTTGGTCTGAAGCGTACCCTCTCAAAGACATCTACCAAGTACAACTCAGGGAAGACATCGTTCGAAAAGCGTAAAACGTCTCCGGAAAACGGTGGAGATGATGCCGCAACTTCTCCACGTGCGCGACGGGCTGCTGGACGTTTCCAAATTCGATTCACGGCAGATAGTGAAATAAGGCCGAGACGTCTACCCCGACAGCGAAACAAGCTCCCCATCGATGAGCGACATTTTCCACACGATCAAAGCAACCTGCCTCGGCCCACTCGTCCTCCGCCTAGACGACCTTACCCCAAAGAGCCGCTCACAACGCAGCGTCGACCCAGGAGGCGAAATACATGGGCCGCCAAACAGGGTATGACAAAAGACGAAGAGCGCGGCTTCAAGGAGATCGAAGATATATGGGAGCGACTCAAAACTGCTGAGATTGTGTATGACAAACATGGCACTCCTGTCGTGTCAACTGGCAGCGGTGTCGAAGAAATAGAGGAGGGCGAGGAAGAAAAGCAAGGACGTTTAGCGACTGCTGCGAACTTGGGCGCCAGCAAAGTCCTGCGTTGGCTTCGCAGCTTAAACCCGGACCCAGTGTATAATCACAAGGCCGACAAAGACAGCCACGATGCGAGATATCATAGGGCATCCGTACTGGACAGGATCTTGATTGAGAATCTGTGCCGCTCGTTGTGCTGGCACTTGGAAGCCGAGCGACTCTTTGAGTCACTCCACAATTTCGGGAAGTTGAGTCCGAGCCCAATATTGGACTGGATCAATGATGGACTTGACCCGTTTGCGCGTCCGCCGCCAGGCGCGATATATTACTGGCCTGGCGCGATGCTCATAGCTCACCTGCGAGCCACTCTGTACTGGCACGAATCTCCCGATGTCTCGATCGACGTATTGTCCAAGTTTCAAGGACACAATCGGACGAAACAACTCACTGCCATGGTATGCACCTCTTCACAGATAATGAATCACTGCGAGAAGAACGAATCATATGACAAGTTCCTTGAGTTGGAGCTCTCCCGTTTACAACGCGCTATCGCCATGCTTTGGCATCCCACTGAGCCTGACGCTCTTCCATTGTCGAATTTCAACATAGAACTGCGAGCACGCAAGAAGAACTCGAAGGAAGCACGCGCCCTTACTAATGCGAACGTCCCGATCAATTCAAAGTTTGAACGCGACATCATCCGGGCGCAATATCTCCTCCTCCTTCAAGACGAAGAACAACAAGTCGAATCGCTTCTGCAGAGCGTTCCATCCAGAGTGGTCGGACTCGCGGCCCGACGGCGCCGCGTGGAGCTATTCGATGAATATCGCCATGACCCTCGCTTGAAGAAACTGCATGCGCAATGTCCTCGTTTGAAGAAGATTTGGAATGTGCTGAATGAGAAGAAGGCTTACCTTCAAAGACAGATAGAACAAGCTAAAAAGAGCAGAAAGAAACGCGAGGCAAAGCTGCAAGAAGCGATGGAGCAGGCAGACTTGCATCAGGTTCGGAATGTGCTGAATGAGAAGAGGGTGTTCTATGAAAGACAGGTAGAAGAAGCGGAAGAGAGCAGACGGGAACGTGAGACGAAGCTTCAAGTGGCGATGGAGCAGGCAGATATGCAACAGGATGGGTAGCCTGCAAAACAAAATAGGCGAGAGCACGTTGCTAATTGTAAGCATGGAGCGCGTCAAGACCGTCGTGAGCGTCAGGTGCAATGACGGAAGGTTCTCCCGCTTCATAAGGCGCAGGTCATCTTGCTGAAAGAGGAGAAGGATCTTGTTCGTCAATGAGCATGCTCGGTGGTGTGTCAACCCTCGAACCCCCGTCTATTGCTACCGATCGGACCTATGTATACTATGAGGAGGCGTTTACGAGCATATCGCACTCGGTGCAAGTATGTGGTTTCATGTTGAAACAAGTGGATATTTTAGCGACAGGCATTTTACTGTCACACCCGAATTCGGTTTTGTAGAAGTGTCACCAATCGCAAATCATCACTGCTGATCTTAGCCGGCAGTAACTCTCGTCGATGCCGCCCTCAATGTGCATCAGTCACAAAGCAGTGGCATGGTATGCCATCGATAAAAAGTCGCAGAAGCTTATGCGCACGCAACGTGTTTTGCCAAGCCAGTGGTCCGATGTGGGTCAAGCGCTAGTCTTACATTCAATCTCACGTCTTCTCTTCCTCCCTTCATCAGTACCATTGCGCAATGCATCAGGTCGTGGTAAGACTTCCGACACCACGTCAACTGTTCACCATCGCTACGCGACTATGGCGTTCCGAAGCTATCTCAGCTCCGTTGGGAATCCGCCTCGCCCATACTGAACCACATCGCAAACGTGGACCTAAAATCCGTGCTGTACGGTACAGAAGGGTCCCGAACTTCGACTCAATACGTTTTCAAAATGGCGATGAGATTCTGGAAACTTCGAGAAGGACCGAGATAGATGTGCAGAATGTCAGAGCCCTTCTCCAAACCTCACATCGCAAGATCAGTTTTCTTCCTTTCGAGGAACGCGCGAGCGCCGCTGCGAGAATTGGCGCAGGCAAGGTGCTGCGATGGCTGCGCACGCTTGACGAGAGGGCGTGGGGTGGACTTCTCGGCATGGGATTCGCTGACGTCTTGTGCTGGCATTTGGAAGCGGAACAATTGTCAGCTAGCTCTTCCAGCGCGCACGCTGCTTCACCTGTCATAGACTGGCTCGACCAAGCAACTTCTTACACAGATCAGAGCCAGGTGGGCTGGGCCACTCTCGTCCTCGGTTCCCATATCAAGGCGCTCATCTACTGGCACAAAAACCTCGACTCCGCGATCAACGTCGTGCATCGATACAAAGGTCGCATTCATTCCGGTCGCGCTTTGGGAGATATACAAGATGCACTCACATACTTCAACACAAACGGACCTGAAGGTCAATATCGGACAGTATCCGAAGACGCCTTGGAACGCTACTTGGCATACCCTGTTTCTCGCGGTCGACGAGCGTCGGCGATGCTCTTCCATCCTACCAGACTCGATCCCCTACCCTTTTATCAGTTGCATAAACCCACAGCCGACAAGCCTGCTGGCAAGCCCCAGGGTTATCGCAAATTTTTTGTGCATACCCTCAGAGCTATCGAACTTCTACGATATGATGGCATGGCGAAGGAAGCGGAAGAGCTGGCTCGAAATTATCGAGCTATGACTGGTGTCGCTGCATAAATGCATGTGAATGCCATAGTAAAGGAAATGCAGCACCCCCGTTAGCATGTTTGTCAAAATGACCATGTATTAGTCGAACACAGTTCTCGGGTTGCAGGGAATCAACATCGGTGGTTTTTGCGTTGCACTAATGGCATTTCCCTGAGAGCACTCTACATTCTCTTGTTCGAGATCCCTCTCATTATCGGCGCGCCTTTGAACATGCGAGCGGGCTCTCGAAAAGAGAGGTGATTCACAGTCAAAATGGCCATCAAGAAACATGCTTCCATTGCGTTTCGGCCACATCTGCACGCTGGAAAGCGTTGCCTGGTCGGCGTGACCCATAATACAATGCACCTTAGGATCTCACCAGGGTGAACAACGTTTAGTAGTCTGTAGTGTACGAGACGCCCGGCTTGATCTGGAGCGATAGCCCATCGAGGTTTTTTGCCAGGAATTTGTCGAAATTTACAACAGACTGTATCATTCCGCTCCTACTTGCAGGAAGGAGCTGAGAGCACTTGATCAGATCTCGCGTACAGTCGGTGGAAGCTGCTTGCTCGGCGGTCATGCCGGTCTCGTCTTGTATTGATGGTGGGAAACCGAAACGTAGCAGGGAATACACCGCGCTGAAGTTTCCTCCCCGTGCTACAGCATGCAGAAGCAATTTTGCATTGCCTTCTGGTACCCATATCCTGTAACCCTCGCGTCGTCTACGCTTAGCATCAAGGTCTGAGACACGAATCTTCAGGTGTAGATACTGGATACCCGTTGGACTAACTAACCAGGTCCAAGGCTTAGCGGTCTTGAACGACAGTTCATACGAGAACTCAGCCTGGATTGACAGCTCAAATAAACGTTCGGAGTAGAGTAGGGATTTTGCAAGGTCTGCATAGTCTGATGGAGGCCCAACTGGGCTCGGCCAATATTCTTGGTCAGAAGATATCAGCTTCGTGAGAAAGGCAGTACTGATAACCCCTCCATTCTCTACATTCTCACCGTGGCTGAGCATATAAGAGCACGCAAGTGGCCTAAGTCGAAGTTTCCATTCAATTCTGGCATCAATTCGGGCGAAAGCGGGATCCAGAGATTGATACCAATTTCCAAACGCTTCCAGGGCCATTTCACATATCGTAGCATTGCAAGCTTCGACACATTGGAAGCCATGTTGATCAGCCCAGGGCGAACGCCAAAAAGTGCTCCGAAAAGACGGAGAGGAACTCCATCTCTGGTTTAGTCAATTCTGTCTCCAGCAGTGCAAGTTCAACATAAGAGTAGGCATAGAGCAGCCCGAGGTCTTTGAAGCGGGAGAATGCCTTCAACTGAAGTGCTTTGAGGCCTCCAAGCCGCATCTACTCGCGAACGGACTCGTGTTGGAATGTTGCCTGTTACTGTGCTCTACTTGGTCCGCCTGGCCGAAGAACCTCTTCGAAGAATTGGATATCAGGGCTGCGGTTTGACAGCCATGCGCTCCGCAGCCTGAGAAAGGCGTCGGCCATATTACCGAATTCTCGATCATAGGGCAGCATTTCATCGAAAACGAGTAGCCCCGTCGAGAGTTTCGTTGCTTCCTCCATCCAATCCTCAATGTTTTCCGGCATGTTTTGCACTCTCATGGAGGCTTCGATACCTGGGTATCCAAAAATCTCGGGTCGTATCTCCAATGCCGCTCGGAGTTCCTGACAAGACAAAGTCCGAAACGAGAATGCTATCCAGCTGAACAGCTTGAGCACAATCTTTGCTTTCGGAACAGAGAGTCTTCCAAGCAAAGTGTGGTACAACGCTGGCAGGCCCGATGGCAATTCTGCAAGCTCCGCCAAAAGCACGTCGTGTGGAAGTCGAGTGTCGCCGAAGTCACGCTGCATCTTCACGAGGTCATCTGCTGCAACGGCTGCCCATCTGAAGGTTCCCTGACATCTTTCCGAGAGCTCGGTCACTAATAGATTTCGTGCCTTCTTGTCAAATTGATCACTCAGTTTTAGATCCAGATGGAGTCTTATGTCCTGTAGATTTTCGCCCTGGAGGTCTATCTGTGGCGTCAGACTACGGTCCACGTTGACGGTAGGTCTGCTCGCAACACAAATGGAGACCCCGAAGTCAGCACTGCTGACAATGCTCTGCAGATAAGTCCAGACAACTTGCTCGTCCTCGGAACGGCATTCATCTATAGCATCAACAAATATCATGATGTGTTTACGAGTTGCGGCGTCCACCAGGCTGATATGAAGCAACTTTTTCAATTCCATTCCGGTCCAGTCCCAGGATCGTACAGATTTTCCAGGCTCACCTTCGCCCCTACACCTTTCACCGTAGTCGGAGTCAATCAGGAAACGACTCATGGCAAGCTCATCGACCGTAAGTATCTGATGCAGCAATGCGTGGAGCATTCCCAGCAATGATTCTTGCCATTCTGAACCTGCCTTGAAGAAGAATGACAGCACGTGGGTCTGCGCCTTGGCCAAGGCACTTTGTACCACATCGAGCATTAAGGTTGTCTTGCCGGTGCCAGATTCGCCTTTGAGATACAGGATTCCGCCACTGTTCCACCACGACTTGAAGCTGTCATGGTGTAGAATCCAATCGCATGTGCCAGGTGTCTTCTCCTGGAGACCAGGCCTGTATCTAATATGCGGGATCGCAAGAGACCCTAAACACCCTATCTTCGTGTCAGGCACTGCCAACAGCCTCCATGCGATAGACTTACGATCTCGCAAAGACTCGCTGGTTTTGTTGTGTATGTTAAGGTGGAAGACAGAGCTTTCTATGCGACTAGCTTGTACTCCTTCATTGCCAGGTCCGTAGTGAGTGGAATACTGCTGGGCCATGCTAACCAACGTGTAAGACCAGAATTTAGGCCCTGAGGTCGATCAACACGCTGCTATCTTCTCCTCCCGCGGGGTGGGGTGGCTTGGCTAATAGGATCAGCGTCAGGTGCGCATGCTGTGTAACATCAATGGTCTGATTCATTGGTCCAACATCGCTTCGCCACCCACCAAGCTGAAGGCACCCACTTCGATCCTGCTTGAGTCTCTTACTGACCTCAAGACTTCGCCCACGGCACGTACTGCAACTTTGGAGATGGCAGAAGCTGTGAGTCTCGCGATAGCACTGGCAGGCCTCTTTAACGACGCCATCGAATGTTTTCAATACGTCTCGATCGGTAGGGACTTCGAAGACAGCCTGAGAACAGAGCAGATCAAGTTGCACAATGCAGAGTTGAGACTATCACGATGGGGAAAGTCTGTAGGCCTATCAGGAGATATCCGTGACCTTAAGGGCCTTGAGAATGCAACCCTCGCATCTCCTATCAATGCGCAGGATCTACAAGCCGGTGCGAAAAAGCTTCAGCACATCATCTTGTTGCTTGAAAAGGCTACCAAAAAGTCCACGATATATTCAACGGATCAGACAATCGGAGGGAGCAGCGATGCCATTGTGTCAAATTTTTCAGCAGACATGCAACGCATCTCAACCGGCCGTATGAGCAGAGCGTTGAAGGCCGCGCAGTCAAAGACAAAATGGACGCTCGGTGGCCGCGATCAAGTTCAGCAGCTAGTGAGCAGTATCACAGAGCAGATCAAAGACTTGGAGGACCTCTACCCAGCTCCAAAGATTCGGCGCGATGCCTTGGCAGTTGAAGAGGTCAACGAAATCGATCCGCCACCGGATACCATATCCCTGCTCTCTGAGTCAGCATCCAGCCGAGAGGTGCAGGATCATCTTCTCGAAGCTGCACTGAGGGAGAAGATGGAGGAACTGTCCCCAAATCGTGCAGTGTTCAACTCTTATTTCAATGGGACCAACGAAGGAGTACAGAGTTCACAAATCACTGGAGGATCATTCATAATGGGCGCCAAAGGTGCTCATATATATCCTAGGTAGGCAGGTAGTGGTTTAAGCAATGTTGTACCTCTCGCGGTCACTGTTCTGGCAAAAGGGCAGGCACGTACACTCGTGCACCGCTCCTGCTCTGTGATAGCTTTGATTTTTCCGCTTCGACGCCTACGACTGAATCGCAATCCGAACTAACGCGTTTGCTCAAAAAAGGCTTCTCGGGCATGTCCATGGCAGATTCTTGCAGTCGAAGCGAAAGACTAGGTCGTTGATCCCAGAGCGCGTTGTGCTCTCTGCAGTGCTTTGGCGGATCGATGATCAATTAAGGCCCACAACAAGCCGGCACACTCCGTGCACTCGCTTCTGATCTCTGATTTTTGCCTCGAGGACTTGCACTAGTACAAGCTCATCGCTTGCGCTTTCCCGTTATAATGCTGAATGCACAGATCAAGCATGACGGCCAAGAGACTGCTCTGGACTCTCGGAATGTAGTCCATCCGATTATGGATTGGCGGCCAGGCAAGGTGCTACTGCACTTAAGAAGCTGCTGCTAATGAAGAAGCATAGCGCTCGAATATTCTGGCCACATAGCGTGTTTTCCCGAATTAGAGCACGCGTCGTTAGAAAGCTTTTCTTTAGTTATTGTCTGCAGTGCTTATTAATAATAAAGTCTGTTAGTTATAGAGATGCTACTATTCGCTGCTATATACTATATAATAGTCTATATAGAATAGATCTCGAATATATATTATATTATTCGCGAGTTACTAAACGTCTTTCGAGCTATCGTTCTATATTCTAGCTCTAAGTTATTATATATATATATATATATAACTTTCTAGGCTCTAGTATCTAGTATAAAACTAGTATTACGATAAGTTATATTAATTAAGCGATTATATAATAGTAGAGAGTATTACGAAGTCGCGTATCGTCGTATATTATCGAGGGTACTAAGGGACCCTCTCTCTTATATTATCGAGTAAAAGAGGATATAGAATTATCTATAC
>JAASFF010000563.1:164781-191553 GCA_013365195.1 Cercospora citrullina | reverse complement strand
CTAACCCTAACCCTAACCCTAACCCTAACCCTAACCCTAACCCTAACCCTAACCCTAACCCTGAATGACGGAATACAGCGAGATTGGCAACAGGGAGAGCTGTTACGGCGTCAGACGGCGGCCGATACATGGAAAAGACCATAGCCCAGCGACTAGACATTGGTTTTAAGCCGGATTTCCTTTGCAGAAACTTGTTCTTACGACTCAAGCATCTTTTACGTCTCGGGGAGGTTGTGCCGATTACCAAAAGCCATCGCTTGCATTGATGAACCAGCTGTATTTGAGGCTGTAGTGGAGTCTCTCGCACTCCGAAGACTCGTAGGTCATGATGCAGATCCATCGCTGAAGACCAATTTTAGAATAGACTAGAACCTGCTAGGTCTCTCTGGTCCCTCAGCCTGAGTCCCGAAATAAAGGCTGACGACCACGATTGTTCGTGGATTCTTCTCATGGTCTTTAGTGCTCCCACAACGCAGCATCAAAGCTGTTATGACACCAAGTCTTGTCTTCCGTTCCATGTCCTCAGTCATCGTTATCTCTTCGGTAATGCAGGTTTTGCGCTGAGGGTCAGGAGAGTTCTCTTGCGTCATGGTTGCAATTATAGACGACAGCTTCCTAAGTGGAGGACATAGAGACTCGAACTGCGCTGGCGTCTTCTGCACGAGGTGAAAAAATCTATGCCCCTTGCATTCTCAGGGTCTGTGTGCGATTAGTGTTCAGTGACACTTGGCTCGTATTGATCGAGGTTACCCACTTGCAAGTCTGGCAGTTGTCCTTCGAGCACTGAACGATCTGCCAAGCGGAGGCGGTCAGTTCTCCGTTAGGCTTAGTATAGCTGGCGTAGCACCAATCTATACAAGGTCCAAGCATAGTATTTCCAGCGGGATTGCATTGTGCTGAGCAGTGGAGTACTAGCAGACTGACTGCGAGATAAAGCGAGGTCGAAAAATGCATCGTGGAAAGTTGTAAAAATGAGAAAGTCTACATTTGACAACCAGGAAAAGCCGACGGGGCGCCTCTTCATATACTATGGAGGCGGTGTCATGGGTACGGTCTCTGTCACCTTGCGGCGCCCGCGCGAATAGGGATCAGACCGTCTTCAACAGGGTATAGTCTCCACTCATTAGGGCACAAGGTCTTAGCGTAGACAGTAGGCATCTGAAACCCTAAAACGCTAAAGGCCTTGGCAGGCACCTGAGGGCCAAGCTAAGGAGCTCTGACACCCCGCGATTGGAAAGCTGGAAAGCTGGCAAACGGAGCTCTCTACACCGATGGCACCATCGCAATCCCGGTGTCACCACATCACTGATCGTCATAATGAAGTCTCCAATTCCCGACTATTTGAAGCGAGTGCTCGAGCATGCACGCCCGGACGATTCTGGGGCTCCTGCAGGCTACATCGATGTGCTTGCGAAAGCTGATGCCTCTCGACTGGCCGTTGCCATTGCTATGGTAGATGGAAATGTCTACTCAGCCGGCGATGATCACGTCGAATTCTCCATCCAGTCCATCTCGAAAGCTTTTGTCTATGCCCTGGCCATCGAGGATGCCGGACTGGAGCAAGTCCTGAAGAAGATCGGCGTCGAGCCTTCGGGAGACGCCTTCAACGAGCTTTCTCTTCACGAAGGCTCGAACCGGCCCATGAATCCCATGATCAACGCCGGAGCCATCACCGCTCACTCGTTAGTCGTCGCGCCAAATGCGACTGCCGAGCAGCGTACCGATAGAATTTTGCAGGTGATGTCCAAGCTGGCCGGAAGAGAGCTCAGCGTGTGCGAGGAAGTATACGAAGCTGAGCTCAAAGATTGGGATCGGAACATGGGTCTCGCTCACATGCTCAAGGCGGCAGGCATCATTCAATGCGATCCACGTGAAGCAGTCAAAGGCTACATCCGGCAATGCTCGATCAATGTCACGGTCCGAGATTTGGCGCTCATGGCTGCAACATTGAGCAATGCCGGCTACCATCCCATCACAGGGGAACGAATCTTCCCGCATGCAAGTGTGCGACAGGTCCTTTCGGTCATGACTACCTGCGGTATGTATGATGCTGCCGGCGACTGGGTCTCGAATGTCGGTATTCCCGCCAAGAGCGGTGTCGCTGGAGGAATCCTTGGAGCACTTCCAGGACAAGTCGGTCTGGCTGCCTTCTCACCGAAGCTCGACAGCAAGGGTAACAGTGTGCGTGGAGTGTCCATCTGTGAACAGTTATCACGCGACATGGGCTTCCACATGATGGACGTTAGCCAGATTGCTCGCTCCACCGTAGCCACCAGCATCGCCACGCTTAGAACTGCAGATGCTCACGACGAAGACTGCCCACGCCAAATCGCCATCTTCCATATGCGTGGAGCAGTTCGCTTCGCGGGTGCTGAAATCTTGACTCGTGCTCTAGCACGCAATCTGGGCGAGAAAGACCCGAACGATCCAGGATCCGGAGCGTATGCGGATGCATGTGCAGTGGTGATCTCCTTCCGCGATGTTTTCTCCCTCAACAAAGTCGCACGACGAATTGTACACGAAGACGTTAACCGACTGCTGGCTGAAGAGAAGAATGTGGTTGTCATTGATCCCACAGGAGTCCTGCAATGGGACGCAGAGGGCAAAGACAAGCATCCAAAGGTTGTCGACAACCAGGGCCACGCTAGAGACTATATTGGAGGCGCAGGCTGCTCAGCTACAGTTGCCGAAGATTGGTGATCGATCGAGTGCAACTCGGCATGCGGACCCGTCGCGGTGCTAGCGGTGTATGGGCGCAGGCTTTAACAGGACTGCAGCCTACGAGCTATTCAACCGGGTTATCATACAGACCTTTGGAATGTCTTGTATCACTTGTGCTCTTCATGTCTTTCTGCAGCAAGCGTCTCTTCACTTCGGTCGCTGACTCCTCCAGGACTGATGCAGCCCACTCCGCTCCAAAAGGTCAAGTCGAGCACGAACGTGTCCTTATTCCATGTAAGTGCACAAAAATACCTCCTTTGTACCGTACTCGTAGCACATCCTGCAGCTCCCCGTGGCGTGAGCTTGCTGACCACGGATTTGTGCTCCTCGAAAGCTGAACCTCTGCTCGATAGCCCAGCTTTCGAAGGCATCTGACTGGCTCCAGCTGCATCACAGTATTCTCTTCCAGAATCTATCACAATACTCCAGATCCAGAAACGCACTCTCCCCGTCACAAAAGCGGAATGATCTTAGGTGCATATCTTCATCTCCAGCTCCTGCCCAGACTTCCAAGACATCTTGGCAGCTCGCTCACTGATAAGAGATAGGTATCGCAGCGGCTGCGATATCAGCCTATCCTTCCCTCGTTCCCGAGCTGTCCAACAGCTCCTTCTCAATTCATGCATCTTTGCCATGTGTCAGCCACGTTCCAGGTTTCATGCTAGCTGCATTGCACGCTACAGTCCAACCCTGGCTCTAGCTGTTGTGTTATCTCTGGGCAATCTGAGTATATGAATAGCAAAAGACCCAGTCACATCGCCGGGCGAGCTGGGTCTCCCTCTGATCCGAATCGCCAATAGTCGCAGATCCAGGACAATCTTCATCAAGCATGAGTGACATACAGCAGATCACAGAATGGCCGGCCTACGGCGTGAACCCACAAGGCGGCGATCCACTGACTCAAGATTTGACTTCGCCCTATGATAAGGGCGATCTATGCTGGCTTGCGGTATGCACGATCTTGTGCTGGCAAATCACTCCAGTCGGTGGACCTAGGCTCAAATTTCACTCCGTACACCTGCTGAATATCACTAGGCAATCGGCTTTCTCTACGCTGGTATGCATAGACGGAAAGCAGCATTGACAATGGTCTTCCAATCGCTGTTCTGTGCATGTGCTTGTGGGATACAATTCTGGGTGTACGGATACTCTCTGTACCAAGTCCGTTCCACATCCTCGGCCCGAAGCTATTGGAAATGTCTAACGGTTGACAGTCGCGAGCCACGAATCCATTCCTGGGAAACATGTCACTTGCGGGCTTACACAACGTCCTTGCCTCTCCATCCCTCGCAAACACCGACATTCCAGATTTGCTATACGCCTGCTTCGGTTTCACCTTCGTCACAGCTACAGCAATGATCCTGGCGGGGGCCATGCTCGAGCGAGGGCGCCCCTGGCCAAGCATGCTCTTCTTATTATGTTGGACAACCTTCGTCTACTACGTTCTTGCATACTTTGAATGGAATCCAAATGGTTGGCTGTACAACCTGGGTATTCTTGATTTCGCAGGCTCTGGTCCTGTACACATCGCGAGTGGCTTCTCAGCGTTAGCTTGGAGCATGATGCTGGGTCCAAGAATAAGTGATACAACTACGACTGATCGTCGGAAGATTGTGCATCACAAGCCGCACAATCCGTTCCTCGTCGGTCTGGGTACTATTCTGATCTGGTAAGTCCAGAGGTCAATTAAACAGCGCCTGCTTCGACAATCATGCTGAACGTTCGCATCATCTAGGTTCGGATGGTTCGCCTTTAATGGTGGCTCAACAGCCAACCTCAGCCTACGATCGATCTACGTTATGATCAACACCAGTAAGCAACATCTTCTTCTCCTCGCAATAGCCAGCTAATCCGCCACCAATCAGACCTCGCAGCCTGCGGCGGTGGGCTCGGCTGGGTCCTCCTCGAGTACTTCCACACCCACAAATTCTCCATAATCGGCTTCTGCTCCGGCATAATTTCCGGCCTCGTAGGCATCACTCCAGCCGCAGGTTTCGTTCCCGTCTACGTAGCAGCACTCATCGGACTCCTTACCTCAGTTTGTTGCTTCTACACGAACAAATACAAATACCTTCTCTCGATCGACGAAGGCCTCGACACATTCGCCATTCACGGTGTGGGAGGATACGTGGGCGATATACTCACAGGTTTCTTCGCAGCGTCATGGGTACCAGCTCTAGACGGTGTGACCGGATCAGCGTATGCTGGAGGTTGGTGGGAGCAAAATTGGATTCAGATGGGTTATCAGCTTGCAGCTGCGACGACGTGTGCTGTGTGGTCCTTCGTCGTGTCTTGCATCCTACTGTTCATCATCAACAAAATTCCAGGATGCCATCTTCGAGAGTCCGAAGAGGATGAGATCCGCGGTTTGGACTACAAGTATCTGGCAGATGCCGATTATGAGTGGCTCAGCGGACAGCAGACTCCACTGGAAGGTGTGCCAGTCTCAATTGGTGTCGAGTCGAGCAGTCAGCGAAGTGGTGAGCAACAGACAATAACCCCGCTAAAGGCAGAGTAGAGCGTGGCAATTCCATGTACAATGTACGCGTTGTGGAAGACATGCTCTGCCCGATACCTCTATCCCAAATCCCACGCCAAAGCATTTTCACAACCTTCACATCCTCTCCGTCTTGCAAATTTCAGTCTTCTCAGATACGACCTCCACTAGTTCTTGCCATCATGCCTCTACTGTCCACCTTGCGAGCCTTGACCCTCACCCTTTCCCGGACCACCTCGGAACTCCATAGCAGCTTGAGCCTCAGTCCCGTTGGCATAAGTGACGCTGCCGATTTCACCAGTGTTCAGACCCCAAGCGATACTATCGAATTCCAAGTTGAGCTTCTCAGCCTGCAAGCCTTGCCCACCGCGGGTAAGAGTAAAGAGGTTGAAGCCGTTGGTGGGATAGCGGCCAGCACCGACTTTCTCGAAGCTCCAATACCAGACGAGCTTGTTGCAACCGACGACAACGTCCAAGGTCTGGATACCTTCTGGAGGAGGTGCTTCTACAAATCTGTTAGCGCGACATCTGCGAAAAGCTTTCGATCGACTTACTGATGATGCCTTGCACCCAGGCCTGCTTGCTTGGCGCTGCAACGCTCTGCGCAGTTTGCTATGTAGCAGTCAGTACCATCTTCGATGAGCGAATTTCCAATGTCAGATTACTTACTGGCTTGCCTTGCAAGGACAAGATCGAGTTCGAGATCTCAGTGAACTGATCAGCAATGATCTGGTTCGCAGTCTCTTCGAGATTGGGTGCGGTGTGGCCGAGGACAGAGATGAACTGATCGAGCCATTGTAGACCCTCTTCTGGAGAGATGCACTGGCCGTAGGATCCAGAGCCGCCCGCTAGCCCACCTGCGCTGGCCGGAGCTTGTCCACCAGCACCTCCAGACATCTGGCCGCCCGTGCTTGGCGGCATTTGTCCACCAGCTTGACGCCTGACAGAACGTTTACCACCGTAGCCTTGAGGCGATTCTCTGTTTGGCTGAGCTTGGCCTTGACCTGGCCGTCCGTGGCCTGGCTGTCCTTGACCTGGTGACGAGCCGACTGGAGAAGACTGCTGTCGACCTCCCGCTGGGCCACCTTGGCCTTGTTGAGTGCCGTAATTTGATGAACCTTGCTGGCCATTACCAGGTGAAGAGCCGGTGGGGGAAGACTGTCGTCCACCTTGTCCAGGCGGAGGGCCGTTTGGACCGCCTGAAGATGGCTGCCGTCCTGGTTGTCCGCCTCGAGGGGCCGATTGAACGCAGCACTGCGGGCCTTGAAACTGGAAATTTCCACCATTGCCAGCGCCGTTGCCACCAACAGGAGATGATTGAGTACCTCCTTGGCCAGGCCTGCCGCCTTGACCAGACCCTTCGTAGAAAGAAGGGCCTCCTTGGCCTTGGCCCGCGCCACCTTGGCCAGGTCTTCCACTACCACCGACAGGAGATGACTCAGTTCCACCTTGACCTGGCCTTCCTTGTCCAGGCTGAATACCGCCGCCAACAGGAGACGACTCAGTTCCGCCGTGTCCTGGCTGGCCTTGGTGAGGCTGACCATTGCCTCCTACGGGAGAGGACTCAGTGCCGCCTTGGCCTGGCCTTCCTTGTGGCTGAGGGCCGTTTTGCGGGTTGGGCCGACCACCACCTGTGCTCGCTCAGCTCCGGTTCAACGTCATACTTGCAATAGCATTGATTTTAGCTCACCTTGTCCCTGCTGAGAACCAACTTGTCCTTGGCCTTGGCTCTGAGGACCATACTGCATGCCATTTCCAGAGGAAGGAC
This sequence comes from Cercospora citrullina, assembly GCA_013365195.1. Lineage (NCBI taxonomy): Eukaryota > Fungi > Ascomycota > Dothideomycetes > Mycosphaerellales > Mycosphaerellaceae > Cercospora > Cercospora citrullina. Next base: position 184,567 of record JAASFF010000563.1, on the reverse strand, counting down.
TTCCATTTGGTCGCCGCCCTTGTCCTTCTTCTGGCCTTCTTCCGGGAACTTCTCCTTGTCCTTGACCTTGACCTTGGCCAGGCTGTGCATCACTCTGTGTCCTTCCACCGTTCGGTGGCATACCATTTCCAGATTGGCCTGGCACGAAAGGAGGTTGCTGACCAGAACCGCCATTCACGCCGCCACCGTTTTGGCCAACTCCACCGACTCCTGGTGGTGGTCTTTCTGCTGCTTGAGGAACACTATCTCCGCCATAGCCTGGAGGATTGCCTCCAGCAAGGGTAGTGGTGGCAAATGCGAGAGCAGCGCCGACGTATGCGAACCTCATGTTGAACGAATGTGATGGAATGCAATGTAGGGAGTGATGAAAAATGCGAAGGCAGGACAGTAACGAACGATGTTGTCGTAGTGGCGCTTTTTAGATCTTCTCGAACGCAGGTGCCAGAAAGTGCAGTTGTCTGAGATTGGCCTTCTAATAGCTGGATTTCGGAAAGAAAGGGACATGACGAGTTCCTTGATCCCTTTCATTCGGTCACGGCTTCCTGGTCTCGATCCTGGATTTCGCACTCTTCCGAAGTTCCTGAGACACGTGCGATGATCGGGTCAATGCTATTGCGTTGCAAGAAACTCAGAATCAGACACAAATTTGGTTTCAGAGGAGGGCTTACGAAACAAACTCAGCATCCACGTGCTGCTCGGAAGGCCGAAGTGCAGCTCGCGGCGAAACCAGAACGTGGATGCCCGGGCCGAATGCATATGCGTCTGAACCTGGCGGCTGACGTCTTGCGTGATCGTGCACGATGGAGATGATTGAACAAATCATGCCGGGAGATGTACGAGCCCAATTGTGTGATACTGTCTCAAGTTTGTTCTGCCAGCGTCTACGTTGTAGTGGTCGTCACTGATATCCAGCGTTCTCCGTGTGCACATAATGGCAGCTAGTTGGAACGATGAGTACTACAGTCTCCGGCTGTTCGTCAGCCATGATACCTCAAGCCTCGACAAGCCTCTGTCGTGAAGCAATAATCCTAGTCCCGGGCGAGTGTTCTCGATGTGCATTGGCACGATGCGAGTCAGTCAGCCTGAGACGAGCCACATCTGCCAGACTCGACCGAGAACATGTGCGTCGATGTGAAGGGACACCCTGCGCAGAGAGATGTCCTGGAACCGCAGAAGCATTTGCTGATGGCTCTTGTCACGAGTGCCAAATGCAGGTCAGAGTTATCACATGTTTCATCAAGTGGGTGACGTCTTGGTCTCGAAGGATATTGAGTTTCGCGTCGAAACATCCTCAAAACCCACGATCCCAGCTTCAGAATGACGATCGTCGTTGATGTAAAATGTAGGGCATCAATTTCCAGTGTCTGCAATGCTCAACGGCCTAAGTGATTACAGGCGTCAGATAGTGCTCCATTTCAGATTCATATTCGCTTGTCTTCGAAGGTGAGGCGCTCCGTGCCAGCTTTCAAGAGAGACCGATCGCTGTATCGATACAGGCATATTGCTTGCGCTCGGTGAACTTCGCTCATGTTCGTCGCTGGTTCTATCCATGTGAGGTTTGGGACGAACAGCGCCAGATCCAGCTGTCCAAGCGAGCAGCAGTTGTAGACTGTACTGCCCAGGTGATGGAACCGAACTTCTGGCGTACGAGATTTACCCCGAGGCCCTTCGAGGTGAAGAAAACCAATGCTGCAGCAGAAAGGCGATGATAGAGAAGCAGCAAAGAGAATGGACGAAGAGCGGAGGTGGGAGGGGCTAACTTAGAGCGGAAGAGGCACGGGCCGCTCGTGGGCCAATGTCAAGTGAATGACGCAGCACTTGTGTAGCTCTCTGGAGCTCCATGTTTTCGACACTCACACCACGACTTCACCTCTCACCACCTAAACACCTCCCATTTCACAGCCCGCTATGGTGCTCGAAGAGGCCACCGCCGGGCCTGATGCCTTCACCTCCGACTCCGCCCCCTCCTCCGACGCCGATCCGTACTACGGCGACCGCAATCCCACCCAGCTCGCGACACGCGATCCCTCGTACATCTCCATCAACACCGGCACCGCCGATGCGATACACGTCCGCCTCGCTGATCTTCCCCGGCCGTGGACTTTCCTAGGTGCCGCACCGCACCCACCTCAGCTGGGAAATGCCATTGCTCAGTCATGCCAACAAGCACAGCAAGTCCTCGGACGGCCCGTACGGCAGGAAGAACTGGATGCCCTAGCCTTTCACGCCGCCAAAACAGTACGAGTCGCTTCATTTGGAGTACCAGCGGGCATGGCAATCGCCAGCCTGTGGGCCTACCGAGGCATGTCGACCTTCCGCTTCCCAGGCTACACGCCCGGTGAAAAGTTCAACTCAGAACGGTTCCTGGCTTTCAAAGGCAAGAACGCGAAAATTGCCTGGCACATGGCACGTTTTAACGCATACTGGATAATTGGCGCTGTCATGGGACAAATCTTCTTTGGCTCCTACGCTCTTACGCTGGGCACTGCAGGGCGAGCAATGGATCCGAGATTGAAGGAGTTGATGGAGACATTGCAGAAGCAGGGCAAGAATAACGGACTGCCGGGGAACAGACAGATCGATCAAACTGCTGGGCCACGGGAAGGCGAGACGCTGGACATGGCGAGACAACGGCAGCGAGCACAAGAGGCCTGGAAGAACAACAGAGCCCGGCAGCAGCAAGTCTCGACACCAGCAAAAGCGGAGAATGGTGGCGATGATATGAGTCCTACAGGCGGTGCATTCGGGTCAGAGTATATTGATCTGGGAAGTGCCGCAGTGTCGGATACTGCAATGATGAGCGACGATCAGGCGAGGAGACAGTCGGAGGGCCTGCAACGGCAGCAAGAGGCGAGCTATTCAAGAAGTCGAGAGCCACAACAGAGTCAAGCTCCTGCTCAATCACGACAGGAGCCAGTGAGAGATGCATTCTCTACTCAAGAGGATGCAAGACCGGCGCAAAGTGGCAGTGCTTGGGAGCGGTTACGGCAACAAGCCGTGTCTGGCAAAACGTCGTCTTCGCCGTCGGCGTCACCTCCCCCAAATCGTACCAAGTCGGATGGCGACGATTTCACATTTTCATCAAGAGATGAAGACAAACAGCTCGCAAAATCCGAGGCACAAAAGGAGTTTGATGCCCGAATAGAACGAGAAAGGTCAGGGAGAGACTTTGATGACAGACGGCGGTGGTAGCATAAAGTTCCCGAGCGCAGATTGACAGCCATGTCGAGACAGCTTTCACCTTCTCACCCTGCCTGGCGTGTAAGCCAGCAGCTATGGGTACCAGGGCTATGAAATCCCAGCAAAGCAGCATGGGTACCTTTTCGTCCTCCCCGTTCCCTGCTCCGTCTTAACGCGATCCGAATAGTCTGTAGCGCAGTAGCTACCGTCCACCTCATGATGCTGGAAATGGACCTATTTCGCTCGCCACCATTGCCGTCGATCTATATTGCACCGCAACCAACATGTCTTCTACCACGTCACGACAATGGGACATGATATACTCCACCACACGCGACTGCAACACGCTGCCGTCAGCGCAGCAAGAGGGCAATGGTGCAACACAGGCTGAATACGGCTATGAATTCTCGCCTCTGCTCATCCACGACATGCGAACAGTACCACCGTACGATTTCTCGTCTTTCGGCCTAGACACCAGCGGTTTCGCCATCCTGCAGGACAATCTCGTTCTGCCTCAGATCAACTCCGACTCGTCCATTGCATCGCAGTACTTCGCGCATATCCGCGAGCTCCTCCTACGGGCTTTCCCGCACTATATGGAGATCTTGTATGCGGGGCATCTACGTCGCAAACGCCATCCAGGATTTCCAAGTGCCCTGCCGACTGGTGTCGAAGGAGAATTTCATTACCAGCAACCGTTGACTGTGCCCCATCTGGACTATACTCCCGCGAGCGGAGCCCAGCGGCTGATGCAACTTCTCGATGGGAAGGAAGATGCTTCAACCATAATGGATCGCCCGTTCGATCAGTTAAAGTAAGATTTGCGTCCCACATATCTCACGAAAGCATTTGCCATCACATGAGCCTAACACGATTACAGCGTGTGGAGAGTCATCAAGGGACCGAACAATGACTGGCCACTGGCGCTTTGTGATTATCGCTCGGTGAATCTCGAATCAGACGCGTTGCGGTTTTGCACTCCCGGACATGGTAGTAAGCCCACCCGTACTGTCCATCATCTCTGTTGCCCTTCCAAACAAGCTCTGGCGACCACAGCTGTCGATTCTCGCTGATCACTTCCGGTCATGAAGATAGTTCAACGGAGAACTACTATCTCAAGAAGAACTCTGCTCATCTGTGGTACTACATGAGCGACCAAACTCCAGACGAGTTGATTGTGTTCCGAAACACCTGCTCTGAGGGCCGGATTGACCCATGTAAGTGTTTCCCATATCTCGTCTCTCTCGGCCAGAGCTGATACAAACTGAAAAGGGGCATGGCACACGGCCTTTAATACGGGAGACGCCCAAGATTGGGGTCGCGAGAGCATCGAATTAGTCCTCTTTGCTATTCTGTAGATGATAATAGCATTGCTGTTCTTTGTGCCAATGCCAAAGTGCCAATGCCGAAGGGAGCATCGTCACCACCCACACTCGATGACCGTGACCGGATTGCGATCCATATATCTCGATTCAGATAACAGCAGCAGGCGAACCCTTTCAAGACACATGGAAACATCGACGCAGGAGAAGAGTGGTGACACGCGATAGGATATATCGTTTCTGCCAAACATGACTCCTAGACTCCTACTGTAGAATAAACACAAATGACCCCGACTTTTCGGCCAGGTAGGTAGCGCCACCGACAGCATCTACGTGTTGTTGAAACAGACACGCCAAAATGCACAACCCATTGCAACCTAGTACACATAAAGCGAAGGTTTCTTCGCCGCCTTCATGATTGACCCATCCTTGCGGATAATATTCAATTGGGTGACAATCGGTGGCACAATGGTGTTGTTGATGATCGATGTAGTGACGGACTGGGGCGGTCGTTCCTTTTTGAACATGAAGTCCAAGTGGCCAACGAATTGTTTGAGCAGATTTGCTTCCTCGTCTGTCAAGCTGGGCTCTGCTGTCGCCATTGCGTTTGCGATATCAGAGAGAGCCACGTTGCCGTGAAGCCTATGATGTAGCAGCGCGAGCTTGACGGCGATGCGACGTAGGACAGGTGGCGCTGCATTGGCATTGTACCTGGGGCAACAATCAGCATTGCACTGCTTTGTCCAACGTCGGAGCCAATTTGTGTCATCACTTACGATTTCGGCGGAGACCATGAGGCGAGTTCTTCACACCAAGCCTTTTCTTCTTGAGTGTACGTCTCTACGACGTCCAAGTCCGGGTGAGTGATGCGGAAGGCCGAAGTGAGGGCAAGTTGGTATCCAATTTCCATGTCCTTGTAAGCTGGAGGATTTGCTGGCAGCTTCTTCGGGGGAACATAGAGCGTTGTTCCAGCAGTGATTGGAATGTTTTGTACTTTGTCCAGATCGCGAAGGTCCTGAACCTACGATGCAGAAACATCAGATCAGCACCGCTCCGTTCACTGATCCAATCGTCATCTCCTACCGTCATCTTGTCCATTTTCGAATCGTGGAAAGGCTGTATGGCGGCCAAGTACGCGATGACTGGATGGTCAGGACCGTATTCCGCTTCCAAGTAGTCGGCGAGCTATTACACACGCTGTGAGCGACGCCCGATACCATATACGAGCCAAACAAACCTTGTATATCTCCTTGTTGTCGAATATCATGGCTTCCTTCCCGACGCAACCAACTTGCCATATGATCAGATGGTGACGAGGATCCAGCCTCTTTGGTTCGTTCAAAAGGAAGCTGGCTTCGTACATGGAGCAACCAGAACTAGCAGGATCGATGCCCAAATCTGCGTATAGGCAATCTTCGGCAGACACTCCTGGCAGCATTTGGGCTTTGTATCCCTCCTGACGAGCAATGTATATTGCACGGTGTGAAGGAGTGACGAAGACTCCAGGATGGCCGTAGAAAACGGCTACTGTCAGTTTCCCCTTTCGAACAGAGGAGAGGATCACCTCTGCCATCTGCACATATGTCGCAACGCGGTTCTATGTCGGCGTCAGGACAATGTTTGCCAAAAGACGTGATTCTCACAGCGTAACGGTACCTTTTCGGTATCATAGTATTGATACAAGTCCTCCGCGCTCGGAGCATGATGCTTGATGAAAGTCTCGGTGACTGCATCGAGTGTAGCGTAGAATACTTTGTCCGCTCGTTGAATGTAATCCAATGCCTACAGAGGTGTAAGTCGCACATTTCACCGAAGCTGTGGCTTGTTGCTTGCCTCGACAGTCATCTGCCGAATGGACGCGATGCCGGTTCCGACGACAACAAGTTCTCCCTTACCGGCTTCGGTGCTGGGGAAAACGTTATGACGAGTGAGCTCATCAATGTGATTCCAGATCGAGGTTTGAGAAGGCATGCTTGCAACTATAGAGCAGATCGTACTGGTGTTAGGAAGATCAACGATTTCGGCCAGTGGATCTCAAATTCAACTGCTTTTATATCACCCCGCAGTGACAATGGAGAAGCCGCCCTAAGTTGCCTCATTGCATTGTCTTGCTAGAGAAGCTTCCCACCAGGAATATCGGTCCCGTACCTTGTGCAAACCATCTCGTGGACGTGGTTTAAGGTATCAGTAAGAGGGTCAGGCCTCGACCCGTTGATCCCAACCGTTGTCCTGTCACCTTGTATTGAAGACTGCATGAATGACAAGGTCTCTTCAGTGAAATGTGAGAACGGAACTCCTTTACCACTCGTTGCAGTATGTCTTCAGCGAGCCCAAGAGGAGATCAGAACTCTGATGCGCTGTATGATCCCCGTGTCCCTCTGTGTTATCGCCATGGGAGCTGTTGCAAGGACAAGACTACGTTCAGGGTGGACAAGAACATCATTTGAACCTCATTGGTATCCACAGGGAGGTCTCTGCTGTCCGTTGCAGTGACAGCGTGGTACCATCTTGAGGGAGCTGCACCTCGAGACCCCCTGGGATCGCATTGAGTTCTTGTAGTTGTTGCAGTAAAGCCAGAATCACTTCTTGGACATTGGCCTCCGGCGGCTCTTCGAGGACCCTCCGGGGGGCTACTGCGTGGAGCCTTTTTTTTTGTCTTTGCGCCTGCGGCGGTCTGTGTCTGTTCGTGGAGATGGAAGCAGCCGCGGCCCGCGGCGCAATTTGGTGCGTCGCGTCCATGCACTGCGACAAAACGACGACAAAAGAAAGGATATACACATGTAGAATCCAAGTATCGCTACCTTTCGGTCGCTGCACCTCGAGACCCCCTCCGTAGGCGCAAGTCGTGGAGGCTAGATCACCGATCGCCCCGCGACGGCGAGCACAGAGTTATCCGATGTCCTTGGACGCCTGTTAGCTTACTGGAAGATGGGCCTTGGTGATGGTAAAACTTTGCTTGTCGCATTTGTTCGTCGTGAATGGGGACATTCTGAGCCCTCATCATGATGAGGAGACTATTGTGCAGTGGCGACCTTGCGCTATAACCCTAGCCTGGATAGCATGGTCGGGGCCTTACTCCATGGGCTAGGCCTGGTTCCATACAAGGCTGACCCCTTGGGCGCATGAACCGGCTTGCCGCCAGTTGAAGCTTCATTGGCGAATTGTTGCTGGCACAAATTGGAGACAACAGCTGTTTAAGTCAGCCAACCACCAGGAGCATCAGTAGCACGTCCGAATATGAACTTTCGCGACTTAGCGCCTACTGCAGCCTTCCGCGACATGGTTCAAGACCCAAGTGTCAATCCGATGGCAGGCATTACGTCCTTCTATCGCGTGAATCAACAAAGGGGACACAGACAGCTACTGGTCTCTCCGTCGTCACATCAGCGCTTAGACTGCTGCCGTTCAGCTTCAAGCTCACACTACCAAGTCTTATTCGCACCAACGTCACGGTGCTCTGTGCAATTCCTACGCCATCTCAGCTGATCATACTGGAAGCTTCGTCCTCAAGCTGGTCGGCGAAGAAGTTGCAAGTCTGAGAATGCGTAGCGAGACATATTTTTTCCTGCTGCATGTCAAGCCTTGGAGCCTCGACAGTTTGCTCCTGCTGGTGGGAACAGTGACTGCGGTCCTGGCTGGGGCATCGACTACCTCTCTTGGCTCAGTCTACGGCCGGTTACTCGATGGGCTGTCCACTCGGGAGGACGTTGCCTCGACGCAGATGGAATCGCAACAAGGCCCAGCTCTGCAGTATATCAAGATGATAGTGATGATAGCCTGTTGCCACTTCGTCCTCAACTATATCTGTTTGGCCTGCTGGGGCTTGTTCGGTGACCGTCTGACACAGCGTATTCAGTACGCCGCTTTGAGCGCTCTAGTGCACCAGGACCTTGCCCACATTGACACAAAGTCGCCGGGAGAGCTCAACACGTATCTGGACACGGACATTGACAACATCCGCCAAGGCGTCGGAGAACAACTGGGGATACTGATCTCTCTCACCTCTTTTGTAACCTTCTCGTATGGAGTCAGCTTCTGGGAGTCTCCTACAATGACTTGGAAGATGTCAATGCTGCTTCCGCTGTACCTGCTCTTCCCTCTACTTGGACAAGAGACAGTACTGAGCAGAACAATCGACGAAGGTATCAGCGCGGCATGCGCATTTGCCTCGGATACTCTCTGCCACTTGATGGTGGTGCATGCGTTCCAAGCATCGAGCAGATTTGAGAAACGATTCAACGAGAAACTACGGTCGTTGGACACCACTTGGCGAGTGAGACGCCTCTTCTGCGCCAGTCATGCAGGTCTACTTCATTTCTTGCCTTTTGCTCTCAAGGCAACGGCCGTCTGGCACACTGGTAAGATCACCGTGGGACAGGCGACCGCGGTGTCCAGCAACCTGATTGCCATGTCCTTGACCATCTCCTCGCTCGTTCCCTCCTGGAACGCCTTCACGGCCGCGCGTTCGTCGTATGAGCATCTCCTACCAACGCTGTCGCGAATCTCAAAGATTGACGCGAGATCACTCCAAGGCCTGCCCGCTCCAAAGTCGCCAGCAGTGCTTGACATACGTGAAGTCCGGTTTCGTTATCCCGGTTGTCAGGAGAGATTTGTACTTGATCGCATCTCTTTCCAGATTCCAGGACGTGGCACTATTGCGATTGTCGGCAGCTCGGGAGGCGGTAAGTCAACTCTAGCCAGCCTGGTGTGCCGGTTGTATGACCCTGTTTCTGGTTCCATACAGCTCGACGGTAGGGACATCCGTGACTACAACATCCGTAGCCTACGAAGTAGCATTGCGGTAGCAGACCAGAGACCCGTGCTCATGAGCTGTTCGGTTCTGGAGAATGTGGCGCAAGGACTGGTCCATTGTATGGAGGGATGGCCGACACAGCACGCACTGTCCTCCATGGTTGAACGGGTTCGAAGCGGTCAGACATGGGAGGAAGCCGCCAGAGGCTCAACTGTGTTGAGAGCCATTGTTTTCCGGGTGGTCGAAGCACTGCAGCTGACGGAGGCTTCAAAATTTGTCTCGGCTCTACCATGCGGAATGGCGACTGAAATTGGGCCAGGAAGTGCGAGTTTGAGCGGCGGTCAGACGCAGCAGCTTGCTTTGGCCAGAGCAGTTATCCGAAACGCTCCTATACTCATTTTGGACGAAGGTACGTCTAGCTCTGAAACATCTACGCATTGCTATTCAGCTTTGACGATTCCTTGGCAGCAACGTCAGAAGTTGATGCCATGACGGAAAGGCGCATTCAAGACAATCTGCGCTCGCGATACGCTGATCGAGCTATAGTCCTTATCACGGTCAGTCTGCCTCGTGGCATGCATTTGCTGCACTGACCCACACACAGCACAAATTATCAACAGTTCAGACGTGTGACAATATCGTACTCATCGACAATGGCACTGTGGTCGATCAGGGATGCTTTACAAAGCTCATGTCAAACGATGGCGCGTTTGCGAAGTTCGTTCATCTCCAGCATATGGAGGTTCGTTCTGAACCCAGTGACGCAGAAGCCGGCAAAGGGAAGCAGTTGGAAGTGATCAAGCCAGCTGCTGCTCTCACAGACGCCTCGGAACGCAGCAAGCAATCGATCATAACAGTACCAGCATATCCTCAAATCTTGTCCTTCTTCCGGGAGCATACCCTATCTCAGAACTGTTACGTCTGGATAGCGATTCTGGCCACCATGTTCCTCAGCGTGTCACCTCTTCTCGATGCGGTCCTCATGGCGAGTGCCCAGACGGCAGTTCCCCATGGCATCACTGCACAACCCCAGTCCACTAGTATGAGCCATGCGTACTGCTTGATGCTTCTGGCGACTGGGATGATTGTTTCTGCTACGGGTTTCCTAGGGGCGTACGCGATTGACCGCGTTACCGAAAGCTTTCTCAGCCGTGTGAGAGTGCTGTCTTTGCACGCTTTGCTCAACCAAGACCTAGCCTGGCACGATAGCCACCTGAGACTAAGGGGTAGTGCATTTGCCGATGCTACATTGCTTGATAACTTGACATCCATGATCATTGAGCACATCATCGGCGCTACCATCTCTTCCACGGTAGGACCAGCATTCGCACATGTAATTGCTTGGAAGGTGGCTGTCGTAAGTGTTGCTAGATTCGCGGTGTCCCTTGAGGTTACGGAGCAATGTGCTGACTCCTGTCGGACGACCTTCAGATGCTATTGCCAACTCTGCCACTTGTGACCGCAGCCGGGGCTTTGTGCTCGAAGCTGCTTGGCCCGGTCTACGCCCTGCACTACGAGGCGTTCAGACGATCCATTGATACGAACAAAGCATCTCTCAGCAGAGTCCGTCACCTGATTTGTTTCGGGCTTGAGGAAGAGGCACTGCGGGCGTTCGCGGACAGTCTCGCGGCACGCCGAGCTGTACTCTTGCGCAAGGTGATCTACGCCAACTTCTTCTTGGCAGCATCGATGAGCTTCCCACTTTTCATTCACGGAATCACGTACTGGTGGGGCGTCAGGCAAATCTTTGCCGGCCACTGCAGTGCAGCACAGATGTTCATGGCGCTACCATCGCTTGCGTCTGGAGCTCATGGGTTAGGGAGAATTATGGGCCTTCCTCACGAACTGGCTCGGACTGGCCCAGCTACGACAAGGATCTCGAACCTTGTCGCATTGATACCACGAAAGCAGGTGGATTCGAACTTCAGCGGCCGTTCCAACGTGGTGACTCCTGCATTCACGGCTCACGATGGAGAAGCCCTGCGACGGAGGAAGGAAATCTCATGGCCACAAAACACACCCATCATCGAGCTGAGATCGGTACACTTCGCTTACCCAAGCCGACCTACCCGCGAAATTCTTGGTCAACTGACCCTCAGGATCCCACGTGGATCGTTTTGTGCCTTCGTCGGCGACTGCGGCTCGGGAAAATCGACGATACTCAGTCTCATCGAAGGTCTATATGCCCCTTCGCGGGGGCGTATCCTCATCAACGGAGAAGACATACACGCAGAAGGCCGTGGAACGCATCATTATCGCCGGAGCATGTCTCTGGTTCCACAGGTCAATGCAGTATTTGAGGGCCCTGTCGCCTTTAACCTCAACGTTGGATCCGATCCAAGTGTGGAGACGAGTCCCCTTCATAAACTCCAAAGCGCTGCCCGTAGCGCTGGGATTCATGAAGTTATTCGAGCACTTCCATCAGGGTACCGTACTGACTGTGGCACAGTCGGCAGTCGCTTTTCTGGCGGCGAAACGCAACGTCTGTGTAACGCAAGGGCATTGGTGCGCGAACCCGAGATTCTTCTGCTTGATGAGCCAACAAGTGGTCTTGATAGCCAGTCTGAGGCTCGTTGGAAAGCGCATCTTCATACAATCAACAAGCAGGATGGGGTGACAGTGGTTGTCGTGGCTCACAAGTTACACACCATACAACGAGCGGACATCATTTTCGTGATTAATCAAGGTCTGTGCGTAGACCAGGGCACTCATCGCGAGTTGCTAGAACGGAACTCATGGTATCGAAGGAACGTGCTTCAGCAAAGTTTTAGTTGAGCAGATTTCGAAGCAGCATATATGCATGGACAGAATTGTGTCTAGTACATTGGCGTCTCGTCCCTTTGTCGATTTTGAAACGACGTCGACGATGAACAGACGCTATTCAATGCAACAATGTCCTATCATCTTGCTGACTTCACTAAACGTCATAATGAAGGGATCCATTTAGACCTGCGCGTACCCTAGCGTATCGAGACAACCCTTGAGTACATTACGAGAAGAAGTGGCCGTGAACCTAATGTACGGAGGAAGCAGGCCTCTACTTAGGGCTCACTGCCGTGGCACTAACTTGGAACTCTTCCATCGGGGATTCTGACAGAAAACTGTAATTCTATCGCCCGAAGCCCTGTCTATACCCCGCTATAGGTTGACAAAAGTTACTTTTATTAAGCAACATTCGAGGCTGAGGTCACCTCATGCCACACCCTTGCTTTACCCTTGACACACTGCAGTCGTTCACAAGGCTAAGAACTGACACAGACGACTTGACTTCCCGCAGAGGCCCAAGTTGAAACAAGCGTATGCCATCGCCGATTTTTCGCCGCGGACATGCCACATTCGTGCGAATTGAATTCGAACATCGCGCATTTCTGGAGTGACAAAGTCGAAGCAAAGTGCCATGTCTCGTCGGGAGGCGCAATGTGAGGTGGTTCCAATTCATTCCGTCGAGAACGATTCTGGAATATCATCGAAGAGATGCTACCCGCCTATTCATCACTCTTTTATCTGCGGTGGAAGACATTACGACTCCGGAAGCATGAAAAAGGGTCCTTGCTATGCTGCATCGGAACAACTTACAGTAGAGCAGTGACTGACATCGGTGCCTTCTCCCGCTTGGAAATGGCGATACTGACAAAGTCTTCTCCAGTGGCCTATGCGAAGCTTTCTCTCGAGTTCAAAATGGGACACTTGAGCGATAGAGTTCGCAACTTTCCAGTGACCTTGAGGGATCCTTGCAACTGCTGTCGGCCGTAAGGGTGTGGAGATGTAAGATGGTATCGTCGCTCTGTGGGACCAGGATAGCAGCCGTACCAGCCCATGCGGACTGCTCGGGCAGCTCGAGGCATACCAAGAGCCCTGTCATGCATTTGCAGCATCAGTCTATACGCAAGAGCGCACACTGTAGTTTGCGACACGCGCAGCTCTGGAGTAAAGTTGACATTCTCGATGATGGTTGCATTCCCTTGGTTTCTTTGCCTTCTCTGGAAGCAATGCGACAAGCCAGTCCGATGGAAGCGAGCATATCACCCGGTAGCAATTCAAGATGTGTATGACTTTATAATTGTTGGAGGGGGAACCGCCGGCCTCGTAGTAGCCAACCGACTCTCCGAAGATCCCAACACGACGGTACTCGTAGTCGAATATGGGGGGCTTGTAAAGAATGCAACAGCTTACATACCCCAAACATCGAACTTCTATTCTGTTGAAGCCATGCAGCAGGATCCAAGTGTGCAAGAACTTTACCACACCTTCCCTATTGCGCCTGTTGAGCGTTTGAACAAGCTTGTGCTTCCAGTCGCAGTGGGAGCTACCGTAGGAGGTGGCAGCGTCGTCAATGGCATGTTGTTAAATCGTGGCTCGCCCCAGGACTATGATGCTTGGTTGGATCTGGGAAACGATGGATGGGGCTGGGATGATCTTTTTCCGTAGGTTATGGAAAACACAGGTTCAAAAAATTCCCACTGACGCCTGGAAAACAGTTACTTTGTGAAGAGCTCCAATTTCAGCCAGCCTGGAAGTCAAGCTAACAAAGATTCCACTATGACCTGGAACAACTCGGCTTGGGGCACCCATGGTCCAGTCCATAGCAGCTTTCCAGCATGGCAAGTACCCCAACAGGAGCTGTTCATCGATGCCATAAAGCAGACTCAAGAAGACGTTAGCATTTGGCCGGAAGGGAGCGATGAATCTGGCGTGTCCTGGGTACCAAGCACGCAGAATCCAGACACGCAGACTCGGAGTTCCGCTAGAACCGCTTACTACGACCCCGTTGCTCAAAGGGAGAACCTGAAGCTCCTAGTGGAAACACGAGTGCACCGCATTGCTTTCCGAGACCGAAGTGCGACTGGAGTGTGGATTAGGAAACGTCACTCGACGGAAGACTCGCTGAGATACATCTCTGCTAAGAAAGAAGTTATACTCGCCGCAGGTCCGGTCTTCAGTCCCTACCTTTTACAGGTTTCTGGAGTGGGTCCACGTCGTTTACTCGAGGAAGCAAAGGTACCGGTCGCACACAAGCAGAGATCAGATATTTCCAGCTGACTGATCTCACAGATTCCACTCGTTCATGACCTGCCAGGGGTGGGCATGAACCTCCAAGACACACCAGTCATCAACTATGTCTGGAACCTTCCCGGCTACAAAGCTCCGCAGTGGCGAGATTATGTGCTCAACGCAACACTCTACCAGGAAGCGAAACGAGAGTACGACCAGAATAAGACGGGTCCATTGACACTATGTTTTGGAAGTCTCATCGCTTCGCTTTCCCTCGCTCAGATTGACCCACACCTTCTCGACACTATCCGCACGATCTCGCATACCGACTTCAATGACTATCTCCCAGCCCCATATACGAAAACTGTATACAATGGATACGAAGCACAGATCCGCACGTTGAAGCAGCAGCTACTATCACCCAGGACTGGTATATACGAGTTTGCCTTCAACGGTTGGAGTACTACATTTTTCAACCTCCTCGAGAAGCCATTGTCCCGTGGGACGGTGCTTCTCAACACAACATTCCCCTACTCTTCTCCACCAGTCGTTCAGTATAATACACTATCAAACCCAATCGACACACTCCTTGTAAGCTCCATGGTCAACTACACGCGAAGATTGTTCGCCACGCCAGCATTGGTCAATGAATTCAACCCGGTCGAGATTCTGCCAGGATCGAACTATACAAGCGCGCAAGATGTGATATCGGCGCTGAACCAGCATCGACGGCTTTATCCATCTTGTTCGCACACCAGTGGAGGCTGCTCTATGATGCCGCTAGAGCTTGGAGGAGTCGTTGGCAGCGATTTGAAAGTGCATGGTACTGGGCGACTAAGTGTAGTAGACTCCAGCGTCATCCCGCTCCTATCATCCGCACGGCTGGTTCATACAGTAAGTTCAGTCGGACTCAATTGAGTAAACCGTATATTGAAAGTGTCTCACGCAGGTCTATGCTGTTGCGGAAAAGGCTTCAGACATCATTAAGGCAAGGCACATGATGCAGAAAGACGAGTAGCAGAGACTTTGGGCTGCTTCAAAGGCACATCCGGCTCAACGCAGAAGCACCGAACGTCGTAAAGTGGGACGTAAGAGAATGGACATCTATTCTCTGTGCGACAGATGCGAGCATCTGTCCAGTATGGGAGCGTCGTCCACCTTGCCCACGATTGTAGATGCTCGTTGTTCAGATGGGCCTAGCCCAGCTCCCAGATGAATGATGATGCTGCTTGCTGTCCTGAATGCGTGTTGTACGTTCATACCGCGATCATTTGTCTTTTGCAATTTAATTTCCTTCTCCAGAACCAAGGCGGACCATATAGTTTGGAAGAGGCATACACATCTTCATCGGCAGGAAGGGAGATTCCTACAGACAAATTCCGTATGCGGATGGGGTGCAAAAAATGGGGGGCAATCAGCAATCCCATCTGCTTACCCAAACCAGTCCTGGTCAGATTGATGTCGGTATCCGAGTAGAGACCGATCCCATGAGGTGAGACAGCGTCACGATAAGCCATCTCCTGCTGTTGACCTCGATGAATCTACTTCAATGCTCTGTGAAAATCGATGCGAGGAGCTCAAAAACTTAGGGACATGTTCCGCAGAAGCTCGTGAAAGGACGGAGCGCCATATAGACGCTCCTTCGATACCCAGCTGCCCTAAGTCTCTATGTAGCTTCCAATGGTTTAAAGTTCGAGCTTGATAAGCTGACACACGAGCTTCCGGTCTGCCAGATGAGTCAGCCCAGGAGTCCGAGTGCGTCTATGGCAGTTAGTTTAGGATTCTTTCCCTAGATCTGCCAAGGGTGTGCTTGCTGGTTCACGATTTTTGCGAAGACTTCCGGACATCGAGTACATGGCTCGTGAGTACATCAATATCAAGTTCCAGTCGGCAGATCCTCAGTCTCCATCCGCTTTTCCTATATGATCTACTATTGGCTTGCGACATTAGCTGGTGCATCAACGTCACCAGGTCGCTAGAACCTACCTACTACGATGCTTTACAAAACACTCCTCTGTTTGCTTCAGTTCGTGGCTCTGCTCTCCGGAACTTGTAGAGCTACTGCACTCCCGGATCCTCAGACTTGTTGTCGTAATTACTTGGGCTGTTGTTATCGACCGCCACCTCCTCCACGTCGCACCACAGTCACCGACTTTATCGACTTAGAGGCACCTGCCCGAACACTGCGAGACGGTTCGACTGATAACAACCGGATATCTTATTCGTGGGGTCCTGGCCCAACAGAAGGATCGGTACGCATTACTATTAGACGAGGACCGGCCTGGCCGCAAAGTCGAAATAATCTTGAAGGCACGATACGACCTACATATTCTGGAACTGCCCTGTACGGCTTCGATGAAGGCAGCTCGGCTGTCTTGCTGGACCTTGATACGGTTCTCGCTGCGTACCGGGCAAGTCAACAAGGAACCCATAATCCACCTGTTTCAGGGCGCTGTATGCGATTGACATTGGTCTACTCATACGACACGACTTAGAGCACGAGACTGGCTGTGACAAGTAAACAAGGCGTGCTTTGGGCCCTTAGTGGTCTTTTTGTTGATTTGTAAGGATAATGATCAATTAATCGTATGATTTGAAAGGACGATTGGAAATGCAGTAAGCTTGACTAGAAAGACGTTTGCTTACGCAGGGCTGCTTTAAATTCAGTACGATACGAAAAAAGGCTATATATTCACTCGCTTTGTGCTATCTTAGAATAGCCGAGCAATCTACTGTCCGCCCGCCTGCGTTCGAATACGTTCTCGTCGTACTCTCACTAAATTCTGTTTTGAGACCTCCCCTCTCCTTTCAATATGCTTTACAGATTCCTGTACGTCGCATCTTGTTTACAGCCTGAATGCTAAGGTACCACAACAGATGGCGTAGCAGAACACCACTTCTGCTACCGTCTAAGAGAATAATACCTGCACGAGACATCATCTCCGCTGGCTATCACGCCAACCCCTCGTGCTCTGCTCAGCACAGCATGGATTCCATCTATACGGCTAGTCGACACGGCAAGTCAAGGTGAACTCGTCTAGGCAAATCGCATGCTGGAAGCTGTTTGTGCAGGTCTACGCTACTGTAGAGAAAGCATCAGATCTTAGCAAGACGAGGCACTTGATCGAGAGGAAGGGTAGAAGAGCTCTGTGCCATTTTAGAAGCTGGACCAATGCAAATCTTGGCAGAGTTGGATGAGATATTTCGGAAGAAAATGGCATTTGCTCTCTCCTGCGAGCGTCAGGTCACTCATGAAGTATCATCGGCTTCGGCCGCAATCTGTCTGCACCGTCTTTCTGCTTGAACGTGTTGCCTCCTCCAGTCACATTCCACGGTCCGATGCGTGTCGGACCGCACACAGGGCACGGAAGATGCTCCGGAGGGACTTTGATGATATGTCATCAGTACATGGCAAGTGCATACGGGTCCAACATCTGGGATGGTGCTTTCACTTCCGCATGCCGAAATCAGCAGCAATGCAATGCAAGCGAGCTCCAATCGGCGAACATGTTTCGGGCATCTTTGCCTCGAGCCAAGCACGCCAAGCCAAACTTATGGACGCTTGAGATACCAAGCACCGTATCCCGGCGACATCGAAGTTGAATATGGAGAATCATTCGCCAAGTAAATGCGGCGGCATCACTGTGAGGGAATCTCGTCGCAGCTCTGCAGTACACTGCGATCGCTGTAAGCAGCATAGGTGGAACGTCGCAAACACTGAAGAGAGAATTGAACCCGCTTCCAGAGCTCACTACGAATACAAGGACTCTACGAGCGACCTAGGGCCTTGGCATCGAACACATGCGGGTAGACAACTCTGCTTCCGGACGGCTAGAGACCTCATCGCGAGGATGTAGACTCTTCTTATGCTTGCACAAGCATGTTATCCCAGAATAGCTCCACAGGTTCATGATTGTGGCATATTCAACGCAGTCCAGACCTCGCCCACGATCCAGTATGCCGAGGAATTCCCCATGATCCGGTCACAGTACAGACCGGCAACTTCACCTTCGCAACGCAGTCCACCCTTCATGACCATGAGAGTGTGAATATAAGAACAATAGTCAGTCACACAAACGAAAGTCTCACAGCCCATCTGCCACACTTCCACCTCACAACAACAACATCAGTCGACGGCATCATGATAACTTTCTTATGCATCTTCACAGCCCTCTGGGCCCTTATGTCAACAGTCTACGCTGCACCGCAACCCATCCCCGATCCCTTCCTAGGCTTTAACGCAATGGGCTGGTCGGCGAAGATTCTGGCATACTGCAACAGAGGATGGGGAGGTGATGGCGGGTGCGAAGCGAAAGGATATTGTATGACAGCCAAATGCCTAGCTCAAATTGTGGATGCTGACGACTCAAACACAGATACATTCTGCTGCAAGCAAGACTATGGCGGCCAGTTTGTGCATTCCAAATTTGTGAGTGATCAGATAAACTGATCCGAGATCATATCTCTTGGCTTCTCGGGTGTACAAAGCTAACAATCAATGTGATTGTAGAAGGCTATTAATGCTGGATTGGGTGGCTGTGCGGATGGTGGCACTATTCTGTGTGCTGAGTAGATGAGAGCATGCATGTATATCTTTCACGCAGATGGCGGAATGCAATTGCGATGGCGAGGCAGCTATTGTACATGAATTCGTATTCGGCATGAATTACAAGGAATCGTTTTGGAGTTCTTGTCGTCTGCCTCAGACAAGGCTCGAAGAGGAAGAGAGTCACTTGCTTGTATTTATAAAGGATTTCGATGCCTGCGGAAGGCCAATTTTGTTATTTTCAGCTCATACATATGATCTTTGCCATTTCGCTCGATCAAGTTATCCATAGAAAGCGCCTGTAATGAATGACCGTACGCCTTATGTGTCGATCCTGACGAGAGGTATGCATGGCAGTAATCAACATGGAGAGGGGAGAAAGTCCGCATGAACAAGTTACCGCAGAACCACGAAGGAGACTGTTTTTCGGCTACAAGGTTCCCCGTCCAATGAAGGAGCATTGTTCGCAACTGGTTAGACTCGGATTAAAAATTTCTCTCGATGGCTGTGTTCACCCGTACTGCACTTACATAATAATCTCCATGCAATGGCCGCATTCGACGCCTTCGCTTTTGTATATATCGAAAAGATGCAGAGGTATATACACAAACGTAGCACACGCACTAAACCTTGGCATTACACCAGACGCGATAGATCGTTCGGAGCCGAAATCGAATGTAGGGCCCTTTCACTGAGATTGATCATGCGACCACACGTGCGATCTGAAACATCTACAGCACGGCATATTTCTCGGTGAAGTCATGAAGCCGGACGTCGCTCCAGAGATAGCATAGCAAGCTCGTGAAGACGTCATGTTGGTGGTCGTCGATGCACTGTTGGGCGTTCGTGCCGTGCTTGCAGGAATTCCACGAACAGCTTTCGTGCACATGCTGGAACGGCGTCACCGAGTTTGGCCTACAAATGCCCGAAGTACTTCGGGCCGAAGATTCGCGTGCTTCGATGCCTTACTAAGAACAACTGAGACGGCGGACA